>BGPR01004075.1:69595-90655 GCA_013235015.1 Araneus ventricosus
TTAAGTATTTTAAGGAATTCTACTCTGTAATTAAAATAAAAACAGTCTTTTATCATTGTGAAAAAGCAAACTAGTACCTTTTGGGGTTTCAGATCTTTCTTATTTTTCATTTCCACTCAAGGACGTGGATAACATCTCACTTCTTAGGGGGTATGAGACAGTAAAAATGCCAACTTTGCTGATATTTTTTGAGAGTCGGAGAGAAATTTCAAAATTATGCGTATAATTGAAGTTACCTACATTACGGAAGCTGGCCTTTCAAGTTCACTACATGTTTCGTTTTGAAAATTACTAAATTTATTTCAAAAATGAGTATTATACATGCAGCTGACGATAAATATGTGAAGGAAAAAAATTTAGCATTTTTTATTTTCAAGAAATTGGTGGTTTCACAGTGAAACCAATGAACAGCGACGGGCTATTTTTCCTCCGAATAAGTTATCATCGAATATAAATTAAATACATAATTTAAATTGCAAGTATACGTGAGTATTCAGGATATTCAACCTTCATAAAATTCAATATAGCTTTCGAAGATTCAATTTTTAAAAATATCAATTCGCGCAAGAGCCCTCATCATTTTGTTTCAAGATCAAAAGCCATTTAGCTATTGCAATGCCGATATCTTTGTTAATATTAACGGTATTGAACTGGAATTTTTATGTAAGTTGCCCTATATACCTGGCTCTTAAGTTATGAAAGAAAAATGAGGCTACGTTTCGCCCATGCGCAGTAAAAAAATGCTCAATGAGTGGTTTCACTGCGAAACCAATGAACGCGAGAATGTTAATCCTATTTTGAAAAGGAGCTCATTTGCCAAATTGTGAGGCGTTGATCAGAGAACAGGTGGCTTTTTTTGTCCTCCGCAATTAATTTATTAAGTGGGTATTTTTGTTGGGGCATCGGCTCTCAAATTCCTAGTTATGATTCTGATGGGGAGCCAAATTACTCTCACCCGTGGTGCTCAAATTTGTTAAGACATTCCTGACAGTAGTGAATTCCAATCTTCAGTCGAGTTCCTCTGTCTTCATATTCGGAATTTTTCTTATATAAAGTTATTTAAACGGGAATTAAGCAATAAACTGAAAATGAGTCAGTTAAACTTTCTCCTTTCAAAATGAGCAAACTCAAACTCTTTCAAGAAGATAATTTTTAGCAATAGTATTAGCTTTTTCTGAATAACAGGTAATCGCCGTAAAAAGATGTAGTTATACATGGTGTCCACACTTATCGTTATCCAATACCTAATTTCTAAACCGTTAGAGATAGACATATAGTTCCAATTAAATGAAGGGAAGAATTATAATATATGTTTTTTTGAGTGAATAAATTACGAAAAAGAAATTACGTAAATTACGAAATTTCTGAAAAAGTTACCAATTCTAACTTCTTATACGGTCCCCCGGTTCTATCAGTCAAGTAAAATAGTTAGTAAAATATTCTTGACACTAGAATATTTTAAAGAAAAAAGTCCCACTCTTTTGCGACTAAAACTGACCGAGTTATGGAACTTTGAATATAGCTGACTTAGACCACTTTACACCATTTCAATAGTCGTCTCGAAGACGATCCTCGAATCAATGCACAGCACTTGCTCGACGAGGCCGCTGATTGGTTAAAAATCATGAAATTCGAAGCTCCAGAACTCGCTCAGTTTTAGTCGCAGAAGAGTGGGACTTCTTTTGTTTAAAATGTTAGAATGTCAAGAATATTTTACTAAATATGACTGATAGGACCGGGGAACCGTATAAAAAGTTAGAATTCGTATTTTTTCAGAAATATATTTAGTGACTCAAAAAACATATATTATAATTTCCCCCTTCATTTAAAGCATTTTTTCAATCGGAACTGTATGCCTATCTCTAACGGTTTAGAAATTAGCTATTGGACCACGTTAAGTGTGGACACCGTGTATAACACGCTTTCGTTCAAATACGGTTCGAGAATGAGCGAAAAAAAGTCTAGTCTATTTGAACATTTAGAGCTATATTTTCTAAATAAAGATCCATTCACTGAAAGGAGAGCGAGAAGCGAACTTCATGAGTATTTTGATTCACGAGTTTTTGAACTTAACCGCTTAAGGACCGAATTATTTTGAAAACTAAGGTATTTAGAACGAATTGACTCGGGTTATGTCTTTAAGCTGCAAAATGGCGTTCTAAAAACCGGGCACAGAATTCTGAACGCTGGTTAGGGAAAGAGGTAGGGGAGATGGTACAAAATCCAAAAAATGCAATAAATATATTTATCAAATCAAAAACAATGAAATATACGAAAATAAAAAATGTATAAACAAAATCAGGAAGAGATAAAGAAGCGAAAATAGTATATTTACTTTTTCTATTTATCCTTCAGCCAGATTCATCTATACTTGTCATGTTATGATGATGTAGCACAGTACATTAAATTTTATGTGTAATAAAAGTTGGGAAGAATTTTTTAGACGCTAATTTTTTGAAAAGTTAATATAGTTATTTTTTTAAATATGAAAATTTTAAAATGAATTTAAAATATGAACATTGAACATATGAACATTTTAAATATGGGCATTGAACATATGAACATTTTAAATATGAACATTGAACATATGAGCATTTTAAATATGGACATTGAACATATGAACATTTTAAATATGAACATTGAACATATGAACATTTTAAATATGAACTATTTAATGATATGTGAAAAACGGATAATCCAATACATTTAATTCAAATTCGGCATATTTTTTCAATCCATTCCAAAATGTCGGAAATTGGGACAGTGCCATCTAATCCAGGATGTCTAGTCAGTTCATTTGTATAACGTATTGTGTAGAAGAATACACACACTTTTTTAAAATTCAAATTTAGTTCATCTTTTTTAATATGAACTATTCACTTATGAGTAAAATTAGGGACAAATCCGGGGAAATTTTTCAATCCGGGACATATAATAACTTGAGTTTAAAAACGTGCAATGAAATTTATAAAAATATCTCAGACAAAAGTAAGCACTATGAAAAAAAGACCTTTTACAGAAAGTACAAAATGAACGCTAAGATAATGCTCGAGAAAAGTTCAGAGGAAAAAGATGCTCTTTCAGGAAGAAAATGCCCTCTGTTACTGAGGTTCAACTGGATAGCGGAGAAAACATCATATTATACTTAAATATATCACATACTTTAGATAATAATTAATTCCGCTGAATTGTCAAAATTTATAAAAATATCTCAGACACAAAAGTAAGCACTATGAGAAAAAAGACCTTCTACAGAAAGTACAAAATGAAAGCTAAGATAATGCTCGAGAAAAGTTCAGAGGATAAAGATACTCTTTCAAAAGGAAAATGCCCTCTGTTACTGAGGTTCAACTAGATAGCAGAGAAAACATCATATTATACTTAAATATATCACATACTTTAGATAATAATTACTTCCGTTGAGTTGTTAAAGTACAGGGTGATTCATATTAAACGGGCCAAAAAGAATAGCACAGTAGGAATTACGTAACTGATTAATTTTACAGAGAAGTACTCTTTCTCTGTGATTAATTTAGCCGAAATAAATTTATTCGGAAACTACGATCATGCAAGCTTTATCTGGCAACAGCGAAAATTCTTCCACTTACGAAGTCGCCGATAGAGGCGCTGTTTGCTAACAATGTTACAACTAACGTGTTGAACACATTAATAGGGGATCTCCTATCACGAGCGTGGCAGGAACTTGACTACCGCGTAGACATTTGTCGTGTCCCCGGAAGAGCACTCATCAAACATCTCTAGAAACTTGGATAACTGGAGTGTTTCAAGGTAAATTGGAATTATCTGAATAAATTAATTACAGTGTTCACAGGAATGTTTTATTTTTGGCCCATTCATTATGAAAAAATCTGTATAATGATATGGGGTTTTTTAACTTTTAGAACATAAGTACTTTTCTAACCTAACTTTGGGAACTTAAATACTGTGTACCTAAATTTTAAAGTACGTTTGTACTTTAAAAATTAGTAGCATCACATTACATGGTACTTCAAAACTTAAAACATCATATTATTTGATAAAATGAAAAAACTCGTTCAAATGGAAGAAATTTTTAATTTAGTGCGTTTCAATTATTGTATGCAGAGAATTCGGAAACCCTCCGCGCTATTTGCGCATGCGCCGGGCGGAGTTATTTTCATCAAAATAGGGGGAAAGTAAAGAATAGAAGGGTGATGTTTACATTTTACTGAGAGTGATCTAACAAAGAACTCCGGAAATTCGCTCATATGACTCATTGCCTGACACCCCTTTCCGGTGTAAAATCGTCCAAACGTGGTAATCTCGGAATCCATTGCTGAACTATTGAAATACTTGTTTGAGCTCTCAACCTCTCTGATAATCAACTCTTAAAACTTCGCTAAAATTATCTGAGGATGTTTTATCAAGTATCACTTCATGTTAAATACCATAACCTTCGTAGCTTTCCTGTTAATAAACTGTTATTAGGACTTTGCTATGCTTAGATGGACTTTAAAATATTTCCCAACAAAATCGATTCTCTCTCCGAAAGTTATTGGGCATTCTTTTTCCACCAAATGTTTTATTCGTCAAAAAAATACCTTTTGCTTATAAAACACTGTCCTAAGCCAATGGAGCAGTTCCAATTCGAAGATTGCGTGTTCCCGCGCTATTCCTGAGCACGAGAAGACATTCAGCAGGCCAATTCGCCTTCATAACCGATAAGTCAAACCCAAAACTGACGCAGAAATGCGTTAGATTTATAGGCGTAAGAACTTGGATAAATTGTTTTCGGATGAAATTCATCTTCGCACGAGATGCTTTAAGAATAAATTTATGATAACATTGTACAGCGCCGTAATTCAGTTACAGTACTTTACCCGGTACTTAAGCTTCCTATGATGCTTTATGTTTCTTTCAATAGAAACTAAATAAACATCTTATGATAATTTATGTATACTAAACAATAGTTGGTAGATTAGGTTAAGTGCTCGAGTACTGTATAAAAAGAAAACATTTGTGACTTTTCCCTAACGAATGGTGTAATTTATAGAAGAGCAATAAGTCAAAAGAAAGCGTATTTCCGAATGACGAATTTAAATATTTTCCAGGCTTCTAAGTTTTCTAGACATGCAAAATTTCAGCTTTTATATTTTTAATTTCTAATGTGAACTGCCCCATTTTTACTTTCTCGTATACGAAGTATACAAAGAGAAAGTATTGCAATCGTCAAAAAATTCGAACTCGAGATTTTGACGAATCTCCACGTTTTAGACCTCCCGGAGTCCGAAAAACACAATTTTGGAATTATGTATGTCTGTCAGTCTGTGTGTGTGTCTGTGTATCTGTGAACACGATAACTCGAAAAGTATTAGAGCTACGGGGATGAAAGTTGGTATGTGGTCTTTACACATAATTTGTAGGTTTCTATTAAATTTTGGACAAAATCCGTCAACGGGAAGTCTGTCTGTCTGTATGTCCGAAGTCATGCGAACACTATAACTCAAAAACTTGAACAGCTAGATGGATAAAATTTGGTACACAGTTTTATCGTCATGAATGTGGGTCCGTATAAAAATTTTGGGCCAAATCCGTCAACGGGTTGACTGTCTGTCGGTCTGTATAATCGCATACTTGTTAAGCATTCGTTTTAAAACTGATCTCCATGCGCATGCGTACTTGGCAATCTCTGGTACCAAGCGGGAGGATTACGTCACTTTGTCCTGAGACGGAGTTTGTGATAGCTATGTTTTATCTCCTGTTTTGTTTTCGCTCTCTCGTATAATAGCGGATCTTGCTGGAGTGTGATGGAAAATAAATATTGCTAAGTTTTAATACATAGGCATCTCTTTTAATACGATTCTTCACTTAAATATTTTACAATCACTATAATCTGCAATGAAAAACCTTCTGATATTCGTTGCATTCTGGATTACAGTAGGTTCGATTTTTTTTATCCACGCAAGGGGAGGGGAAATGACAAATTTTTTAGCAGTATACGAGAAAGTTTAGGGGAGGCCAATCCCACTGGTTCACGGAGAGATAAATAGATAATTTTAACCCTCTGACTGCATATCCCGTGGTTTCCTCGGGTTGGAAGTTCGTCTGTTTTTTGCTGCATCCTGCAATTTTCGCAAGCTAATGGGTTTTCTTAGTATTTTTAAAACGTTGAATCATATTATACTAATAAAGCTCTGCATGCAGTGGCGGCTCGACCATAAGAGCTGCAGAGCTGCAGTCCCCCCTGAAATTATTTTAAAAGATTGCATTTTCGTTTGTATTCTAATTGGCTTACTTTTCCACGTTGAGAATTCAGTGATCAACGAAAATGGCGAAAAAGTAATAAAAAATGTAAAAGGAAGACGAAAAATCAATCAAGAATTAAGAGAAAGACAGGCCAGAGCTGCATCAAGTTTTGCCCCTCCTACGTATCCGATACTAACGCAAAGAGCAACGAGAAGCGGAAGAAAAGCAACCCTTTCTACGATTGAAATTTCATTCATTTCAGCTGCATTTTTTTCAGCTCTGATTTGGCGAGTCTTTCTCATTTGGCTCTTTTTCGCTTTTTCTCAGTTGCGAAGTAGGTCTATAAAACTTTTGCAGCGCTGCTTGTTCTTGAGCTGACGAGCCGCCACTGCATGCATGTTAATAGCAATTAGGTTGGTTCAACGGTATTTCAACACGTTTTAAAACATTGCATATAAATAGTACAGTGACCTCTAACTTATACGCACTCTCTTTTATGCGCGTTTTTTTCGCGGTCCCGGCCAGGGATATAGGAAAAAATGATAACTCTTATTCATTTATGCGCCGCACTGAAAAAGCACCTCTCACTAATACGCGCTCTCTTTTATGCGCGTTTTTCTCGCGGTCCCGGCCAGGGATATAGGAAACAATCATAACTCTTATTCATTTATGCGCCGCACTGAAAAAGCACCTCTCACTAATACGCGCTCTCTTTTATGCGCGTTTTTCTCGCGGTCCCGGCCAGGGATATAGGAAAAAATGATAACTCTTATTCATTTATGCGCCGTACTGAAAAAGCACCTCTCACTTATGCGCATCGCGAAAATCTTTTTTGTTCAATTTTGTTCTACTTCTAGGAATGCATTCCCTCGCCCTTCCTCTATTGTTCAGATTCCTCTAACTTATACACAGGGGTGTACGTGTGGGTTCTTGTGATTGACGTCAGTAAAACTCGCATTTATACATCAGCCAATTAGAGAGGTAAGTACGATAAGTATTACGTGGCATTGATAGCTATCGAAAGAACCATCTTTGGAGTTTGGGTTAGATAGTTACGTTTTAAAACGGTAAAAAGAACGAAATAGATAGTCGCTTTCGTTTAAAATGGATGTTATTAAAAAATTCGAAGAAAATCCTTGCACCTCTCAAAAAGCTTTAGCGGAGCATTTTAATGTCCCAGAATCGACATTTGGAGAGATTTTAAAAAATCGGGAGCATTTCCATTTCCTTTGTATTCTTAAAATATAATTAACGGAAGTTATACACGTATTTGCATTTTGAAAACAATCTTATTTACATCTTTCAGTAGTATATACATAGTATTAATTAACAGCATATGTGCACTGTATTGATTTTTCACTTTTAAGCTCCCTTTTGTGGTTTTTCACTTATGCGCGTTTTTTTTTTTTTTTTTCGCTGTCCCTTGCGCCCGCGCATAAGTGAGAGATCACTGTAATTCAAAAAAATTATGCAGTTTGGGGGTTAAAAGATTTTCATAAAGATTAGCTAGATTTAATATTTGGCAACTAGATTTTGAAGAATTCTGCCCAACTCTTGAAATATTGTCATCTTATTTTATTCAATAATGTAAGTTCAGTATCGGAATAGAGTTTATTCACGTGACAACCCATTCACATGTCAAACGTAACACCGCATGCCATCCAACATCTGACTGTCCGTTGTCTTACACTGTGCTGTGACGTCACGTCCTTGAGCCACCCGCAAGATGATCAGTAATTTCCGGTATAAAATTGTGGCAGTGAATTTGAAGTCTATCATGAACAGGCTATTCCAATAAATATCGCGCTTCTTTTTAGTTTTGTGTGGACTCGTGCTGTCATTGACAATGGTAAAGTATTCAGACATCCTAGAAAAGAGACATTCCTTTCTGTTGACTAATTGATCCTCCCTCAAATATCTAAAAAGCGTCTCGGATTGAAGTTAAGCAAGAAAATCAAGACACTTTCATTGAACACTCACCGAAATTCACTAACCCTTTGAGGACAGGTACGGCGTATAATGTGCGTCACAGTTCACCTATAGTTTAGCAACGGATTCGGAAACCCTCCGCGCTTTTACGCATGCGCCAGGCGGAGTTATTTTCATCAAAATAGGGGGAAAGTGAAGAATGGAAGGTAGATGTTTGCATTTTACTGAGCGTGATCTAACAAAGAACTCTGGAAATGCGCTCATGTTTCTCATTGTCTGACACCCCTTTCTGGCGTAAAATCTTCCAAAAGTGGTAGTCTCGGAATCCGTTGCTGAACAGTACTTCGAGATTGAGGTGTAGGAAATCTAGTTAACGAAGAGGATAGCGGCTAAAATTTAAGCACAAATGTGTATATTAATCTTCCATTCAAAACCCTAATCTTATTACACTATGCAAAATAAAGTTTTATGTAATTAAATAAGCGCAGAGTTGGAAAAAATGGGATGGCGTATAAAGTGCGCCAACCTGATCTGTTCTCAAGAGGTACTTGTCCGCAAAGAGTTAAAGGGTGACAATAGCGGCGACTTTTTGGGAAAAAATTAAATTTTAATTTCATTTTAGCTGCCTGAAACTAATAATCATAAAAAAACAATAGTATTGTGGGCCACCAGCCTCAGCCGAGTACCTGTAGATGGCGCTGCCATCGCCAGTGACGTCAGAGCATCAAACTGCCGAGAACAGAAGAGACGACGATGCGGTACGAAACGCATGAACGACGTGGGTTTTTCCCTGACAAAGACAAAAGACGACGATGTGCCATCCTTATCTTATGACGAACTTAAACTACCTTATGCATGTGACGTCACATCCTCAGACACGTGACCTGCCGGTAGCAGCCATTGGTCAGTCTTAAACAGCTGACTCGGAACTGCTGTTATTTCTGAGTCACTTATAGGCCGATCGTTTTGTTTATTCCTCCACAGCTGTTTTTCTATACTCTCGAACCCAAACGGTGCATAAGGTCCATTGTACATAGCTGTATAATAATGTAAACTTAATCCTGATAATGTAATCATTTAGACTGATGAACTGTGTATTCATTTATGGAACCCTTCACTAAGCCTACGATGACCTCCTACAGTATCGAGGATAGCTAGCTACTTTTGTATCTAACTTTTTAAATTTTGTTGTCTACCTCCTGTACTCCGTGTACTTTTAGATGTCTATAATTTTTTGCCCTCCCCCACTTTTGTCCCCAGTCGCCTCCACTGAAACGTATAGTTTACATCTATCTTATTACTTAGAAGTTAAGGATTGAATTTTTTGCTAAAATGAAAACAATTGGGTTTATTTTGATTCCTTTTTACTTTCTCGTATACGAAGAGAAAGTATTGTAATCGTCAAAAAATTCGAACTCGAGATTTTGACGAATCTCCACGTTTTAGACCTCAATGAGTCCGAAAAACACAATTTTGGAATTATGTCTGTCTGTGTGTCTGTGAACACGATAACTCGAAAACTATTAGAGCTACGGGGATGCGAACACTATAACTCAAAAACTTGAATAGCTAGATGGATAAAATTTGGTACACAGTTTTATCGTCATGAATGTAGGTCCGTATAAAATTTTGAGCCAAATCCGCCAACGGGCTGCCTGTCTGTCGGTCTGGATAATAGCTTACTTGTTAACTCCATGCGCATGCGTAAATGCCTGTGCAAAGAAGGGATACTCCGAAAACTTGACAGTTGGCCTAAAACCAATTCTGGCGGCGAGATTTTGTAAGGAAGCACACATTTTTTGCGTCTCGTTTTACTTGCGTATTGGAAGCAATCTCTGCGCATGCGCAAGCTATTCTCCTGTTTTCTTCTCCGCACGCGGAACTTGCATTGCTAGAGTTTGATAAAAAAAAATAAATATTGCGAAGTTTTAATACATACGTATCTTTTTAAATATGATTCTTCACCTCAATATTTTACTATCACCATAATCAACAATGAAACACCTTCTGATAGTCATTGCATTCTGGGTTACAGTTGGTTCGAACTTTTCATCAACGCAGGGGGAAGGGAAATGACAAATGTCTGAAAAGTATACGAGAAAGTTTAGGGGAGGCCACTCCCGCTGGTTAATGCATAATGCAGTTTTAAACGACGGAAACTTTTAATGGCAAATTCGCTGACAAGAAAAACTACATTTCAATTGCCAAAAATGTTTGTGAAGAACTTTATCATTTCATCTAATTTAAACCCATTCAAATGCATCACTGTTTAGAAGGTTATTAAATTTTTGCGTCAGACTCCTTTCACCCGGATTGCCTATTAGATACGTGTAGCAGGCGGCGTTGGTGGTGACTCCATTACATAATAAAACCGGTGGAAACAATATTGGTATATTTTAAGCTGCTTTCATGACTTATACAACTAGTTAAATACTTATGGGTCGTAAAGACGCGGGTGATCGACCCTGTCTTCCTCAGCCATATTTCTTACCAGACGGTTTCGATTCGTTTTCTAATTTAAGTTCCAGCGCTATAAAAGCAATTTTCAGCAGAAAATACTATCCGAAATATGTTAGTTGACTCGATTATATCCATTTTTGATTTCTGATATTTCAATTTCAGATTCAGAGACTAGCGGACAGGGGCAATGTTGCAACACTATTTCTAATATGACTCAGATATAGGGGCGAAAATTATTTTTAGTTTGATTGGTGAGCAACTTATGGGCACTCACAAGTAAAGCCATTTTCATCTTAAGATGTGCATGTATTATATGTTTTTTTTTAAAAAAAAGCTATATTTTACTAAGTAGACAGTCAAAAAATATTTCTATGACATTGTCTTATCTAGTTATCCTGTTTTCTACCGGGATTCATAAAAAGAATTTTGAGTTTTGTAGTCGAAATACCCACCGATTCTCTCGACCTCTTGATAAAAAATCAATTTTTTTCCACCAAAAAAATCATCTGAGGCAAGACATCAAGGAACTATTGAAGATGGAGAAGGATTTACAGTCTGAATTTTTTGACGTGAAAACGTCTTTCCGCTCGTTACTGTGATAGTCGGTCGAACTTTCTTGTGTGACAAAATACCGTCCAATTTGAATCGCTAATAACCACGAGACTAATAATGCGAATGGTTGATCCCACAACGGATAGATCGTATCTGTAAGAGTTTGTGGTATAGTATTTGTTTTGTCTGTGACGTCATCGTACCAGTGTAGGCGCATGCGCGTGATTGTTATGAAATAGCTTTATGTAAGGTTATAAATAAGTGTAGCGTGGAAACGCGTTTAGCTAGGAGGTTAATTCTGGTGTCATTTTAAAGAGCTCGAGGAGTATTACTAGGCCCCAAAGTCAGACAATAAAAATATTTATCAAAATATAAGTAAAAATCGGTATTAAATTGAAAATTTCAAACTCCGCATGTCTTTTTATTATAACATGCAGAGTTTTCTTCCGAACTGAAAGAAACTTACAGAATACCTGACAATAGTAAAAGAAACATTGTATTAAAATTTGAATTCAAATTTGCATATTACGGGAAATATGAACATTTGTAGTAAATAATGTTTTACTGCGCATACTCGAAATTTAGTTCTATATACTGTCAACAGATGGCGCCATCAAAAGCTAATCTAAATAAAACATAAGAAAGGCGCGGCTCTCGTCTTATCGCCGTAGATTTTTCGTGAAAACGTCGGGATAAAATCATAAAACAAGTATTTCGTATTAATATGTAATTTAATTATCAATCTCTTCAATACAATATTTACACAGAGTAGTATAATGGTTACAGAATAGATAAATAACAAGTTTATCGCATGTAGAAAGGGTCTGTGGTAGCTTGTGATTTATCTATTCTGTAACCATTATACTACTCTGGGTAAATATTGCATTAAAGAGATTGATAATTAAATTACAATTCATTACAAGTTTATCGCATGTAGAAAGGGTCTGTGGTAGCTTGTGATTTATCTATTCTGTAACCATTATACTACTCTGGGTAAATATTGCATTAAAGAGATTGATAATTAAATTACATATTAATACGAAATACTTGTTTTATCCCGACGTTTTCACGAAAAATCTACGACGTTGACCCGAAAACCACATTTCTTATGTTTTTTTAAATCACCTTTGGGATGTTTATTCCTATATTCCAATTAGTAATGTTATAGCTTCTCACGTTATATTTTTCTATTGAAGTGAACATATTTTGAAATTTAACAGCCAAATTAGAAATTCACAGAACATTAATGAAACACTTAGCTTCGAAGATTAGAAGGGGAGCTTCAACTCGTCTGGATGCAGTTTTATGAAATATTACAAAAGAAAATTCCAAATTATGTGACTTTCTTTCATGCTTAAAGTAAATTTGGTAATATATATAATGATAAAACTTTTTTGTAAATTTTCCCATATAAATGTAAACTATTTAGAGTAATAGGGAAAAAAGCCGAATGATCTCCTTCATCCGTACAATACATTAATTTAAGCTTTGGTTTATGAATTTCTAGAACATATAGTGAAATAGAACATATATTGAAAAAAGTTACACATAAGTTGGAGCTACATAAATTTTAGACATATTATTACACATTTACATTTTATTATGCGCAAACATGATGTAGTTTTGAGTAGGTGGCGTCTACAAAATTGTATGTGTAGCAAATGATCGCAATCACGCGCTTTTCTTTTTTCAAATGGAATCCTTGTTTTCGCTTATCGCGTTTTTTACTGAGATTTTAATCCACAGCGATCATTCATACAAAAAATAAAATGAAATTCTACTTTTTAAAAAATTAGTGTTTGTCAGAGGATCTGCAACTTGCTGAGACTCATTTCTGTCCGTGGTTACATTTTACCCAGAAACTTCACATTATTATGGACTTTGAAATGTATATTACACAATATGGCAATCAACACCGTGATAAAAATACACTTACACCAAAATACATGTTCGCACATATTGTTACAAAAGTCTTACTGTGGGTGTATGGTGTAAACAGTCCAACACGCAGGATAATGGAGAATGAAGGTTTATTCACAAATATGCAGGAAAACACGTAGCGCAGGTACAGGAAACAATAGTTCTCGCACAGATTACCGATGTAAACAGACAACAATTCGCAGGTAATAACAGTTCAGCACTTTGTTATCTAACAACACAAACAGTCAGCAAATAACTACTAACGACAATAACAGCACTTTCAATAGCGCTCAGCTCACCAGCTTCCTAGCTCGCACTGCGGAAGAAACTCTCAAGTCGTTCCCAATGGATCAACGCTACTACCGCTCGGCGTCTAACAGCTTAATAGTTCGCACAGCGGATAGAACTCCATAGACGTTCGCGCTCCAAGGCGATCCCAGTCGAGCAACACCTCCCTCCGTCGTCCAAGCGCTCTCCTTATATAGTCTCCCGCGGCAGGCCGTGACGTCACATGGAATCATCTAGTACAGTCAAGTGTATCTCCTCTGCTAATAGAGATATCGAGAAGATTCCAGCACATTTGAGATCCCATATTTCGTCGCCAAAGTCGCCAAATTTGTCGCCAAGGTCAGGTGTCCAGACGTGGCTGCTGTCGGTCATACTTACCCCTGTAAAAATCTCTTCCCAACCATAAGACTCATATTGCTGGGAAGCGACTTTCCATGTTTGTAGCAATATAAACTGAAATATGCTTCTTCCAAATGTATTCTCGCTATTTAGTGTAATAAACAAGTTTCTTTTATTTTTAGCTCTTAAATGTGAATTATATTGAAGTGATTAGTTTTATAAATGCTCTAATTATTAGCAAGGAACAATACGGTTCAAAGAAGAAAAAACCGGAACATCTGATCTCTTATTATAGATACAAACGATAACAAGAACCTACACATAACGTAAATGAATGATACTCAAAATAAATTATTTATTTATTATTTAAAGAAATTATTTGCGATTTTAAACTGCAATGCGCTTCAACATAGGATGAGAGTATTCTATGCATAATAAAAGTCGGAAAAGAGAATTCTTTGGAAGTTAATTTTTAAAATTAAACCTGGTTAATCTTTTTTTCACTTTTATTGTGAACTGTTTACTTTTAACTGAAGAAATGGTTCAATCCCGGACAAAAATCGAAAATCGGAACTTTCCCTTATACTCCTCCTCGTAATCTGGCACGTCTGATCACTTTAATTATATTTAAGGATTTCATCCAAAACTGAGTGTTTAGGAAAAATTTAACTATTTCTAGTAATGCTTAGAAGTCACTGTGTATTCAGTCACCATTTATCATTTCGGAATGAAAACTGGCGCTTCTCAAGTTCTTGGCATCTTTATGGTAATGAAATTCTTGGACCAAACTTCCTGCTTCCTTACGTCACAAATGAAACATATCTAACTGCTGCCAACAAATCAAATACTAAGTTCGCTGGAAAAGAAACTGAAGTGGAATGGTATATGATTAATTACGGTACTAGTTTGTATTTGCGTCCTGGATATGATCCAAAAGAAAGTAGTTTCGGAAAAAACGTTCAGTTTCCAAGAAGCTCGTGTCCTTCCCCGCTGTCATTTGTACCATTTGAGCAATCAGATTAACTAACGAAAAGAACAGCATGGAATTAGTTTTTCCTTTCGTATTTGGCAGATTTCTATTCATTTGCAGATTGTTTTTCTTTTGTCTTGCAATAGTATACATAATGGTGGCACTATACCAAGAAGACTCTCAATGCTGATTCAATAATATTGAATAATGCATTAGGACTTTGCTGTCATGTTAATCTACGTGAATCGGTCCAATCAAAATCTTTCGTATAAAACTGTAAGCTTCTCTTATTGGAGAAGTTTTCTACAGACGATTAGATCCCAGATAATGTATGTGTATTTACTAAAATGATCATATTTTCTGAACATCAACACAGGACGCTCCAGATATTGGCAATGTCAGTGTCAAGAATGGGGCAAAGAGTCAAAAACTTGGACTCGTAATCTGGGTCATTCCGCTCACAATAGCGTTGATATGAACTGGAGTATGAGACTCTACATAAAAAAATTATTATAATCAAGGAATTACTGAACTGTCATTATTCACTAAAAAGGGCTAATATATTATATGTTGTTAAGAGTTATCTACCGCGAGATGTTGGTACAGTCGGACCTCTATTTAACGAAGTCCCTAAATCCCGAAAAAAAGTTCGTTATATGGAAAATTCGTTAAATAGAGATTCACCTTTTAAAATACTTTAAACTACCCAAAACAGATTTTAAAATCATAAACACTAAATATTATTAAAAAAGTAATTAATCACACCTTTATTTTGTAAATTAATATCTATTTGTTTTATATATTTTACCCATCAGAAAGAAATCTGCAAGGAAAACAAGAATAAAACAAAACATTGTTCGGGAATACACTGTATTTTCAATTAAAAAATAATTTTATGTTAAAATTAATGAATTTTAGCATTTCATCATACGAAGGCTTGTTGATCTCTGCATCATGATAAATTCTATCTTCGTCTTCATCGCAATTCATTGCTGTATTTTTTTTATTTTTCACACTGTCCACTTCAAAACTGCCTCATCCACATCTTCATAGACACATGCTTTTAAACGTTTTGAACAAGAATTCCAATAATCATAATTTTGTATCTTATCACGATTTTTTTATAATGGTTGATAAGCTGTTTGGAGGAATACCAAATTTTACAGCAATATCCTTTTTTTTTTCACGCCTTTATCCACCTCATGAAGAATTAAATTTTTTTCTTTGATGCTCAAGCACTTTCGTTTTGACATTTTCCCGCTTCAAGGTCATTGATCACCATAAAATGTGTTAAAAGAACGAATAAATTTGAAATGTTTAGAAATATTTTGAGAAATAAGGAGGAAAAAATATTTGATCTCAAGAAAAAGTTCGTTAAATAGAGAATGCACTTCGCTATTTGGAGGTTATTTTACGAAGAAATTCGCAAAATGTTCTTGGTTCCAAGAAAAAGTTCGCAAAATAGAGAAATTAGCAAAATAGAGGTTCGTTAAATAGAGGTCCGACTGTAATTTCAAAGCAACAATTTCTCAGGATACTTTTGTAACAGAAACCAATTTTCTTTATTTACTTCAGCGAGCTTGTAACACAGCGTGGCGTTCCTACCGCCGCCATATTTTAACCCTTAAATACCCAGTGTTGCCTTTAAGCAACATACCCAATTTTGTTTTCTAAAATCTTGAGAATAAGACTGAAGCTCTATTGCCTGTTGTTGCCAATAGGATACATACTCAAATTTTTATTAAGTCAATTTACAACATATAGATGGCAGCCTGAGTGCTGATAAAAAAATAAAAATAAACTGTGTTTTTCACTTGAGGGCGCATCTTTTTAGCTTTGTTTGTACGCTTCAGAACACCATGTTTTATTCTACAATGTTGAAGGAAATTCCTTATCCGTATTATTAGTTATGAAAATTCATCTGTGTTTAATGATAGAATTTCATCAAGAAATTTTTTTCTGAAATAAAGCCTAGTGTTGACAGTTGGTAACAAACTGTTTTTTAGCCACAAACCATACTTAAAATAAAATAGGATTTCTTAAAGTATTTTTCCCATGTTTTATTGAAATGAAAGTCAAAAAAAAATTTTTAATGAATTTTCGAAAAATCGAGATTTTTCAAAAGTTGTCTTTAATGATTTATTATTCAAAAAACTCACAAATATCAGCTATCGAACAGTTAATATCAACTGAATGTATAGTAAAAATTTTATCGGAATCTTTCATATCATACTGTAAGCTTTCGTATTTTATAAGGCTTTTCGAGAGATTTGACAAGACTTCAGATCGAGAAGTCATATTCACGAGCTTGTTTCCTCAAAAGAGGGAATTTTGAGGAAAAAACAAGGATTTCCCAAGACAGGTAATCCAAGTTGATGATAACGGTAAAAGCCATATCACACGAGCAAAAAATTGCCAACCCAACCCTCAACTCAACCAGTGGCGGACTGGCCAGGTTGCCAGCTTGCCCGATGGCAAGTGGGCCCCCTTATACATAAGACAATTCGGGCCCCCAGGATATGTGTCCACTAAAGATCATAAAGACCATATTAAGAAATTTATTGTCTGAGGAAAACTTGAAATTCCTGTATGTTGCTATGAAAAGGAATTTCTAGATGATCTGGATATAGAGTACTCATTAACAGATTTGCACAGTCATCTAGTGAACTCAGATGTTTCCTGAATTGCCATTAATGAAGTGGATCAAATGTTCTTCAAACACTTCTGTACATTTGTGTTGTTAATCCTTGGAAGTTATAATTATTCTTTTTAAAAAAATATTAAATTGGTAAATAGTTTGCACTTTATTTTCAATTTGGTTAAAATATTCTCAATGTAACAATATAGTTCCAAAATTACAGTATGCTATACAACCACCAAAATTATTTAATATTTAATCATAAAATTACATTTATATTTAATATTTATCCCTTTCAACAATACTGTATACTGTATTTAGTAATATATATATATATATATATATATATATATATATATATAATAAAGTTTTAGATTAGGAATAGATTATATTAACTTATTGATTTTAATTTAATAAATAATATCAATAAATATATTTGAGATGGTAACGTAGATGTGATAGGGCCCCCATTTTCTCATGGCAACTACTCTTTTCAGACCCAGTCCGCCCCTGAACTCAAGCGTACGTTCAACTCAAAACTTGAGAATTGAGTTTAATCTGCCGTCTGATATGGAAGTTGGGGTTGAGGAAAATACACTCAACCCTGTCGATTTCTCGCGACAGAGTTGACCCAACCTTGTATCTGAACCAATCAGATGAATTGTTGACTGCCTTCCTCATAACACACAACGATGGCGGCTCCCATGAAGTGGTCGTTCCCCAGCTGATATGCATTGCCTCATATTTCTGTCCATCCTCTTTATTAACCTTCCAGCGGGCGCGCGTTTTCAAAAGATACTTGCATTGTGCATCGTATTACATATTTATATCGTTCTTTTATAAATTTAAATGCAATTTTTATTTATAAAATCTGTGTTTACTATTAAGCTAATCGATAAAGATAACATAAATAAAAGTTGTATTTATTTTTGTAAAACAGCACGAAATATTTATGTAATACGATGCACGATATGTCGTAAAATTTGTGCAGGCGCGCCCGCTGGAAGGTTAATAACGTGTATAGAATCAAAATAAGCAACAACGACAAACAACCACGAATAAGATTTTCGCCAAATATAAGAACAGAGTTATATTTCTGACGGTCGGAAAATAACAACTGCTACCAACTCCTTACCCAAAGCTGGCAACCCTAGTTCGGTTGAAATTGGGATCAGAGTTGGAGATACAGTCGCGTTGGCGGTTGCGTTGACTGTATCTTTGTCCGTATGATAAGCGCTTAAAGCTACACGCTATCATCTCCCCTGCATGCGATTTTAATATATTCAAATAAATTAATATATATTTTAGCAGAATTTAGTTTCAAATATCAGTAATCTATATTCTGTTTTATAAAACTCTGTATTTAAAATGAAAGCTTTTTAATTCCACGGAGTTCTTTATATATCCCTAAAATGTGTAGAGGCGTATTTTGAGGACATTTATTGGTGAGGCTGCGCATAGCTATCTATATACAGTCAACTTCAGTTTTCATTCACTGAACAATTGATTGGAGAGAGAACTTTCGAAATTGAAAAATTTCTTTCTATTTATTCCGAATTCGACTTCAAAGTATATTTTGCATCATAGAGTTAATTTGTGCTTCGGGAATGCTCCGTGCTAATTATTTTTTGGAAATGATCGCGCATCTAGCTGAAGAAAATGGTTTCATAGAACTGCGTCAGATAAAAGCTAAATCCCCCTACTTACAAAGCCTCATAATTCCCTTCACATCAAAAGAACAATTAGTCAGAGCAACACAGTTTCCTATTAAAAATTTCCGTCTCTTGAAGGAATCTATCTAACACAGAAGAAGGCAAAAACAGCACCGAAGATTAGTTTGTTAAAACAAAGACTTAAAATTAGAAAAATAAGAACTCTATGACCAACAAAAAAAGAAGAGAATGCTCTCAAAAGGGTGCAAGGGAAACATTTATAAGAGCGTTATTCACAGAAACTCGGATTTTAAGAAAACCACAGTAATTGCCAAAAGACTCTCCTTCCGAAACTACTTTTGCAAAACCACTGATCATTTTGGCTCGCCTTACAGAGAAGTGACAAAAAACAGACACCCATCCTCAAAAGTCTTCAAAATTCAAGGACAATCGGCTATAGGAGACGTCTAATCTTTTAATCTATCTTAACTCCTAGACCTTTATCCATCAAAAATTATTCAATACTAACAACCTCAAAAGACTCGATAAATGAGAAAAAACATTAAACAAATTCTTCAAAAAGTGTCCACTAATAAGGCACTTCGATATGGTGGTATATATTACTTACGACTACCTACTTCAAGCAGAATAACAACCATGCTTTTTCACCTCCTCTTCAACGATTGCCAATTGCTCTACTGTTTCCCTACCCTTTTGATGAATTAAAGTCTTGCATCATAAAAAATGGGGGGAAATTTAATATTAAATCCTACAGATCGGTCACCTTCCTAACAACACTTGGAAAGATCTTCGAAAAAACTTTACTGAAAAGACTAGATCCTCTCTTAAGAATCAACCAATCTCCACATCAACACCAGTTCGTCTTTACAGAAGGGAAATTTACGTGTGAAGCCGTCCTCCAGTTTATTTACAAGAATCAAGGAGTAAGAAAAACGACGCCATTGTCATTTATGTCGACATCCAGGGAGTATTCGATCGCTTACAATACCACCTTTATCCGAAGATGTCTATATCAACTAAACTTCAACACTAAGGCAGCATAAGCACTCAAAGATATCCTCACCAACAGACAGGTCCTCATTCAAATAATGCAAGGATCACTCTTCTGGAAACAACAACAAGGTTGTGCATAAGGTCCTATACATATCCAGTCTTCTGGAACCAAATAGCAAAAACAGTCCACTCCGAAGACTAGACACAAGGAACCTTTGCGGGTGACTTTGCTTTCATCTTCAGTGTCACTACAAGAGAAGCCCTAAAACTCAAAGACCTAGAAGCTCTATCCATTTTCAAAAAGTTCACAGAGTAACAACTTGCAGTTTCATCCGAAAAATTTCTCCATATCTGGGGTTACCATAATCAGGATTTTGCCTGGATACTCCTGATTTCAAGCTCACGCGTCCAGAGTTTCAAAATATCCAAATTTATGCCAGTGAATGCGGCGAGAGATAAATTAAATTCGCAAAAATTCCTTTTTTTAAAATCGTAATATTTTTCATATGTCTGCCAGGCATATCTGTTACAGATGAAAGAAATTTTCAATGATTGAATCTATTTGGACAGTTGAGAGAGGGAGGCTGTAAGTGTCAGTTGTGTAAAAGAACTGCTGAACGACAAAGCGAGTTCCATTTTACCCTGTCCATAATTCTACTAAAATATGCAAAAAATAATAATATTTTCCTGAATAAAATTATCTCATCCAAAAAATAACTACTGCAAAAAAAGTAAAAGAGAGATGAGAAAGTGGATGAATCTCCTTATCCAGTCCCTGGATGAAACTGAAAATTAAAACATAATTCTACTAAAATATGGAAAAAATTGTAATATTTTCCTGAATAAAATTATCTCATCCAAAAAGTAACCACTGAAAAAAAAGTAAAAGAGAGATGAGAAAGTGGATGAATCTTCTTATCCAGTCCCTGGATGAAACTGAAAATTAAAACATAATTCTACTAAAATATGGAAAAAATTGTAATATTTTCCTGAATAAAATTATCTCATCCAAAAAGTAACTACTGAAAAAAAAGTAAAAGAGAGATGAGAAAGTGGATGAATCTCCTTATCCA
>BGPR01004075.1:99330-120253 GCA_013235015.1 Araneus ventricosus
TGAAGAAAAATGACTAAAATATTTGCCTTACGCTAACAGCCATAGACAAAATCATATTCTAAATATACATAAATCCTTGTAGGAGTACATTTTTATGACAGTTATATGTGTTATGCTCTAAAATATTTCTTGTACTTCAAAATAGTTTTGAGATATAGCTGAACATAGTTACTAAACTGGTAATTTTTCATAAAAAATGCCTTTCATTTATATTTAAGCACTTAAAAATAATACTTGATTTTAAAATTGACCTTAGTTTTTAGAGGAAAACATCAAGCATATTACAGAAAACAATCTCAGAAAATTTCATATCAATACTCGAATAACTTTTTGAGAAATCATTGTTACGGTCGACAGTTTCCCTCAAAAACATAATTTCTCAGAAAACACATTTCAAGTTTTCATGCAACATAAAATAATGCTTACAGTTCGGTAATAAAACAGCTGTAACTCCATTTATAATTCACGTACAGTAAAAAGTGAGACAGTTTTAGAAAGCAGGTTAAACAGGCTACAAAATTAAGTCATAAAAAGTTTTTTTTGATAATTTCACCAAAAACGACGATTTTAAACCAGTCGGATACCTTAATAACACCAGGCCTTTTGAATAAATTTAATCTTTCAGACAATCCAATGTGTAATTCATGCAACGTTATAAACAATCTGGATCATATTTTACTTCACTGCTCTAGGTATTCAACCATTCGTGGTCATCTCTGGAACAAACTTGGACTTGTTTCTTCAACAACCTATAGATTTAAGGAACTCACAAGCAAAGTCTTTGAAAATAAACAGAACCTTCATATTTTCCTCCAGAACCTGAAGTTTTTTGACATTTTTTTAATTTGAACCTTTTGTGAATACGGTATCTTTACAGCTAAAAATCCCAAAACACCCCCTCAATCAATCAATCAAATCCTTCGGGTGTCAAAAGACACCTCATGGTAGAAATAGGTATACCATGTACGTATTTTTAGTTCTAAAGAGTAGCTGGTGGGAAATTAAACAGTTAAATTAATTTAACAGTTATTATGCGAAAAGTCAACTAATTAATTGTGGGAAATTCATTAAACTTAGGGAATAATTTTAACTTAAAATTTTATAAGGTTTCTTTTGAAACCTTTGGTAGAAATAGTGTTAAAGTCACGAGCTGGTTTTACCTGAAAGATTTTCTATCGATTCAGATGCTTACTGGAAGGGAGGGGGGAAGGAAACTTTCCAATATTTTTCACACGTCATCTATCTTTAACCCTTCTATTTTAAAAAGGATATCGTTTCTTTCCTTTCGGAATCTGGTCTAAAAAATAAATGCCGCAAAGATACAGACTTTGAGATTTTTAGATTTAAATATAGACACACATTGAGATATTTTATATATTTTTATTATTAAAATTCATTTGTAGGCAAATATTATTTTCTCTCGAAAAATTCTCGTTTAAGTTCTGTAAAGTTCCATTTATTCTAAAAACGGAAAGGTTTTGCAGTTCGTATTATAATAATTAAAGAGGATATTCTTCATCTCCCATGTTAACTAACGAAGATTCCTCGGCATATACTTGATAGCTACGCTTGATAAACATATTTATCGCCGTTAATAACAAGAAAAACTTACGTTTTCCCGAGTCTCTCTTGTAATAAAATAAAAATATTTATTTAACGAAAATTCTGAATAATAAAATATTCGTTTATTCCTACTTTATTTGTCTTAGCGTTTGCTTGTTACATACGGAAATGCGATTGTGGTAGCAAAAGGAACTTAATACCACAGCGTAAGGAGACAAGAAGCAATTGACTGGTAAATACCATGCAATAATTTTATCACAAGCACTGATTCCATTATCTGGAAAATTTTTAATTTTCAAAAATGCTCTCTTTCTCATTTAACGAGCACCGTTAAAAATGTCTTAATTTTTTCCTCCGCTACGGTACCACCCGATTCCATCCAGTCCCTGCGTTTTATCCCCCTAAATATGACGTCACCAGACTCCTCCCTAATATCAACTACCCTAAAAAACCACCTGCGCGGTCACTCTCTACCGTTACGTCTTAATTCGTTCCATTGTTGGCTCTATCACGTAATATCTTTTCCAAACAAGCCTTCTTAATATCCATTCATTCTGAGTCAGAAAAAAAATGGCGAAGCGCAGCTGCATTCCGACGGCAATTCATTTTCAGGGCGGGCTTTCTCGATGTTGGTCTGCGATAAAGAAAATCGTTTGACGGATTGGCCAAACACGACACTCTTTTCTTCTTTGATACTTTTCTGAGATGTGTTTGGAATAGGATAATATGACCGTATTGGAACTGGTGGATTGGCGGCAAGTGATATATCGTTGTTTAAGGACTCTATTATACCATAGAGGATATACCCTAATCGGCTTATGGCATCAGTTTTATAGAGTTCACCTTGGAAAGTTTTAATCTAGTTCGTGCCGAAATCTCTGAAATTTGAATCATGAATTTGTATGAAATGGTAAAAAAAGTTTGGGAAAATCAAAATTTTGAACGTCGTTTTTTAGCCTTATTATTTAGTGATTTTTTTTTTCGATCATATTCTTGTAAGAGAGAACGGAATATCGCTTTTCGATCGACAGAAGTGGTTTGGGAGGAAAATTAAACGTTTGCAGGCGAAGAAGAGACTTTGATTAAACAATTCTCTTTTTTCTTTTTCGGAATTTGCTTCTGTAATTATAATAAAAATGCGAAGGTGAAAAATAATAACTATTAAGTTCTAATTGAAGAGCTTAGTGGAAGAACATGTTAAGTGACAATTAAGCGAATTTCAGAAAACGAGCTTTAAAGTTTAAAGGTTAATTTTTTTTTATTTTTTCACTCAATTTTTGCTGTTCCGGCACTTTTGTGACGAGAAAGCATTCAAAATATTTTATGTTTATTGACATGGTTACAGCTTTTTTAATTATAGAGAAAAATAATAATCTTTTGCACTTAACATGTTCTTCCATGCACGCGTCAAAAAACTTCGTTTGCTTAGTCGTGGAAGAACATGTTAAGTGCATGTTACTTTCTGCACAACGTAATAGTGGTAGATTAAATACATACAGATAATAATGAATCGGCAAAATTGTATTACTATGAAGCTCTATATATTTTCAACACCAGTTGAACAACAAAAATAAAGCAAATTGGATGTTGAAATAGCACACAAGAAGATCACAAAATAATATGTAAGTTTAGGAAACAATAAAAATAAGGATATTAATTTTTTGAAGTATTAATTCTTTGGTTGTCATAAATATTATCATCATATTTTTACAATTTCATTTAACATGGCTTTTTTCTTTTTTGTGAAAATAGAATTCTAAAATTCATTTTTCATTCACTTACAAGTGCAATTTGAAATTTTGTACACTTGTGTGTTCTTGATGCCAATAAACTATTTTAATATTTTCAGAACTCGGTTATCAATTGATTGCTTAACATAAGTAAATTTTCGTTCCATAATTTGAGAAAAATTATTATAATATTTCATAATGCCTATAACAATAAATTCTAAATGAAAGACTTAAAAAGTAGAAAATAATTAAAATAAGGAAATCTGCTTTTCAGCTCAATAATAAGAGTGTAGTTTTTAAAAATGATTTTAAAAATAAATGTATAAAATGATTTCGTTGTCGTAGTCGTTAAGTAAGGATCAGGTCGAGTTATTAACTATTTTTTATTTATTATGAGAGAGTGGCGGAATATACGTAAATCTCGTATGAAAGTTTCAAGTCGAAAGACAGCAGAAAATCCCTGCGTTCTCTCAGATAGGGGATAAACATATAAGCACGTGATGAAAGTGAAGGGAATAATAGCTATTTTTAGTAAATTACGTAAGTGTTTTAAGGAAAATTCTGGCGCCAAGAAGACGACGTCATGATTTTCTGTGGGCGCGTGAAAGCGAGGCCGTGCGCAAAAGTTTGTTTACTTTTTGTGCACGGCCTCGCTGTAAGCGATTAGCATATTCTTTTAGTAATAAATATGCCAAAACGTGAGATTTAATATACCTCCAGCGCGGGGGAAAAAACGAAACTGGAGTTTAAGAAAAGTGATTTTGGAATACATTAAGATTTTAAAATATATAATATTAGAATTTAAAGTAAAATTAAGTGAGATTATTACATGTATATATTTTATGATATTATCTCAACTTGATTTACTTTCATAAAAATATTTCGCTTTCCACGAATTTCCCTATTCAATAGATTTTGTACTGAAGAATTTAGTGGTACCCTTGAATCTTTCTTCAAAGCAGTCTTACCACTGTCTTGGGAGCATCGAAATGAATGTCTTGGGAGCATCGAAATAAATGTCTTGGGAACATGGAAATGAATGTGGTATTTAAGGTTTTAATCAAACAAACATCGTTTTCAATATTGTTATTAACATACATGAAACAATTCAAGTTAAATAAAAATGTTTAAAAAAAGGCAAAAACACAAATAGCTAAACAAATTAAATTAGTGATCAATGGAAAATTTTTAAAGCAAAAAAAAATAGTTAGTCTCCTGGTACAAATTCATAAGAATAAATTTCGTTAACTGAAATAAACCATTATTCAAAAAAAAATTCACGAGTTTCAAAAAGTTCTTTTACTTACAGTTAATTGCTCTTTCCTTTGTTACGCAATGCAGTTCAGCTTGATGTATAACTCGCAATGACGTCCACATCGAAAAATTGTAAAGAATCATTGCAAAAACTTCTTTTAAAAGCAAACGATTTCTATTTTCGAATTGTCTTCTCAGTATTTTCATCTACATTAATACTATTTCCCGCGCAGAAAACGATTCTGTTTCAATGGAAGCAGATGTTATTTTACTCAAGTTTATTAACAAATTTCTCATGGAAGAAGATGTTAAGTGCCCTTAACATGTTCTTCCATGAGGAAAAAGCAAGAGACTTACATGTACTTACGTGTACTTAACATGTTTATCCACTGAAAACTTCTTTATTTTTTTACTTTGCAGATTTAATGAACTTCCTATATTTAAATTAGTTAGTAAGGTGTTCTTTTGCCCAATTATCTCATTTTTTTCAAATTTGTAACTTAACATTTTCATCCACTGAGCTCTTCAATTGTTTGACAAACAACTACGATTTTAGAACATTCACTATTTGTAATATTTTTTGGACTTATTGTATCACAATAAGGCCACATTTTTTAAAGAAACTGGACTTCCCTTCCCTCGACTTTCTTGTAAACTCTCGTAATAATAAGGTGACCAACTGTCCTTCTTTAGGGAGGATAGTTCTTCTTTTGTAAATTCTGTCCTTCCTTGAAAAGTGACCTGCCAAATGTCCTCCTTTTTGCTATTTGAAGACTAATCTTTAAACCTCCATATTCGATCGATGATAATCGAGTTTTTTCAATTGCTAATGATTTGTGGACAAGTGAGAAATCGAGATTGCATGCTGATACTCCAGCTACAGCATTTACCGTAAAATTCAATTTGAAGGATATTTCTTGTTCAAATAATTCGAATATATTGTTAGAAAATGATACATTGACAAAAATATTCACTCGCTGGAAGAGTACTCGTTTAAATTATAATTAATAGGCATGTAAGCATAATTATAACGCAAAATGTTACAAGTGTTTTTATTACGCATTTATCATATTATAGTGTATTCTGTATTATTCTTTGAATAAAATGTTCCTTTTATTTACGATACTTTTTATACTTCAATTTATTTGTGTCCTCCTTTTCGTTGGAAAAAAGTTGGTCACCCAGTAATAAGGACGCATGTGGTCAAAAGTGACATTTCCAGTCGAAAATCAAATTTTTTCGACTGGAAATGAATAAAACCCGCCCAAAAGAATCCAAAATGATGCTTAACTTTCCGAGTGATGTTTTGCTTTGATACGATTATTCATTTTTCATTTTGTAATTCTGATGTTTTGCAATTTTTTTTTAATAATAGACGTAATAGCTTGTATACAAATAAATATATTTAAGGGGATATATGAATGTTAAACCTCGAAAATTTTCGATTTTATGGAAAATATATATATTATTTCCCTGTCTTTTCTGAACAATATAAAACAATCCGCTTTACTAAATTCCTATAACTATTGAAAGTTATGAAGAAAACTGTATCAGCTCTTCAACATAAACATTGAATATGGCCATATTTTTAAAACGTTATATCTCAAAATGTGTTTTTCTTATATTGCGCGCACGATATCTCAAGAATTATTGAATAATTTTACATAAAACTTTTAGAGAATATGTATTTTGTTATGTTCTACAAATTGAACCACATTTTTGAACATATTTCTCCAAAGAAGGTTTTTCGGGGAGTTAGAAAAGTTGAAATTTAACTATTTTTAACATTTTTATTTTAAATTGGTATGTAAAATATAAATTAAATTTAAATGTTAATGAACTGAGGTTCAGGTTTTTTAGGAGACTGTTTGGATTACTTAGATACCCAAAATATTGTGTTTAGATAAATATTTTATTCGTAATCAGGCGAGCAAGGTGACTATCTCACTTCTTCTCCAAATTTTATACCCATATTTATTACTCTCTCAAATACAGTAGAGACTCCCTACAACGAAGTCTCCCTATAGCGAATTTCTCCCTATAACGAAATTTTTAATCGCAATGTTAAATAACATTCAAAATATTCTCCATGTAACGAAGTGGTTGTCTCCCTATAACGAATTTTTTCAGACCTTTATCTTTTCGAATTTTGTCATTTTTGAAGAAAGTTGCTAATTCCTGTGCAAACAAATCGCTCACACGTGCCTGTTTCTGGAACCACTCGCATTGTTCATTCCAGCGATAACACATAAAAATAGAATGCTATGTGAAGGGTAATGCAGTTGTGGGGACCTGGGTTTCTACAGAGGGAGCAACATTTCTACGGGTCAAGATTCCAAGAATCGGGGTGGAGTAGGGGTGGAAACAGCAAATGGATGTGACAATACGCATTTTATGTTTATCCGTACTAGTACATATTATTCTCTAAATTGGTGAATTGTCTTCACTTTTGAGCATTTTATTTAAACCATAAAAATTAGCATAATTTTAACAAATTTATAATCAATAATACTTCATTTTTAATTGAAAGTCATAATTAAATATTTTTGAACTTATCGCACATACTAAAAGATTTGTACCATTTACTTAAATAACTGCAAACATCTCTAATCACCGTATAACGAAATTTTCTCTATAGCGAATTTTTCAACTGGAACCAAGCGATTTCGTTATAGGGAGATTCCACTGTAAATGCATAATAATATGAAGGGTTGAAAATGTGTGTACTATAAGAGAAATGACAGATATTTTTCTAGAAGAAATAGTGAGTTCGTAAATTGCATTGTTTCAGAGATATAATCGCTCGAATTTGACAGTTTTCCACCATTTTTTAGAGGTTTAATAGTTCTATGCCCCCTTAATGCTTTCACTGGGCGAAGTGGAAATTAGCACATAAATAAGATTAACCAATCGTCCACCTTTTGTATGCTCTGTCCTCCCTCGAAAAGTGTCCTCCTTCATGTCCTCCTTTTCGATATTTGTTGTCAAATTCAATATGAAGGATATTTCTTGTTCAGATATTTCTAACATGTTGTTAGAAGATGATACATTGACAAAAAATATTCATTCAAGGGAAAAGTGTATTCATTTAAATAATAATTAACAGACATGCATTATTAAAATATAAAACATTGCAAATGTTTCTTATTTTGCATTTATTTGTCATATCATGGGGTATTCTGTATTATTGTTGCAATGAAAAAATGTTTGAAGAAAAAATATCGTAACTAAAACAATCTATTATTACTATTGCCTTCCTTTTCATTGTAAACCAGCGGGAGTGGTTTCCCCTAAACTTTCTCGTATACTTCTCGAAAAAGGTGCTGTTTCCCCTCCCTCCGCGTGGATAAAAAAATTCGAGCCTATTGTAACCCAGGGTCCAATGACTATCAAAAAATATTTAGGTAAAAAATCAAATTCGAAGAGATGCGTTCCGATTAAATGAATACCGATTTCTACTCTTTCTTGGCTTAAGGAAAATCCTTCCGCGTGCACAGATTGCTACCAAGTACGCATGTGCGTGGAGAATCGGATGAAAAAAAGCGCCACACAAGCAGGAGTTAATAAATATCGTGCACAGAAGATTGCGTTCAATACGCATGCGCGTGAAGATAGCGGACTCTTTGGAGATGCGCTTATACAGACCGACAGACAGTCAACCTTTTGACGGATTTGGCCCAAAATTTTATACGGACCTACATTCATGACGATAAAACTGTGTACGAAATTTTATCCATATAGCTATTCAAGTTTTTGAATTATAGCGTTCGCATGACCGCGAACATACATACAGACTTCCCGCTGACGGATTTTGTCCAAAATTTCATAGAAACCTACAAATTATGTTTAAAGACTACATACCAAATTTCATCCCTTTATCTCTAATAATTTTCGAGTTATCGTGTTCACAGACAGACATACAGACATAATTCCAAAATTGTGTTTTTCGGACTCAGGGAGGTCTAAAACGTGGAGATCCGTCAAAATCTCGAGTTCGAATTTTTTGACGATTACAATACTTTCTCTTTGTATACTTCGTATACGAGAAAGTAAAAAGTTGATCACCTTAACATAAAAAAAGATGATAGTTAAAAATGTATGCAGCATTTCCCTTCAGTATAAGAAGTAATAAATTCAATAATTAAAAAGTCTATAATACATTTTCATTCACAGTAAATATTACATCGCAAGTTTAAAAAAATATCCCTGTCCGTTTCTCATTCGCCCAGTTTTCTGAAATTATTTTCATAGTGGAGAAAATAAAGTTATGTGTTTAGGTGGAATATCTCCTCCCATTGATGGATTTAGATCGAACATATTTATAAATTTGGTGTCAGATCAAAATTTCTATCTAGTTGCTAAGGTTTTTGAATTATCGTGTTCAGTCGGAGTGTACTAAGAAGTCGGAATTCATTAAAATCTAGAGGTTGAATTATGGCTCTATGATTACTTTGTAAAAAAAGAGAAAAAAAGGCTTAATTTTTTTTTAATGAAAACCCTTTTAAATACAATCGTTTGGATTTCTGAACGCAAAAAAATTCCATGTCCGTCATTCAGGTTCTCATTCATTCCTTCCATTTTGAATATTTTTCTATTACTTTCTAAATTCTATTTTATGTGTTTTAAATATTAATCGTTTTAATTTTTTGTTGATGCAATCACTTAATGCTGCTGCGTTGAGCGCGCAAAAAGGTGTATTGTTATTGTTATTGTTTAAATCTTCTGTTTCTTATAGTATATACTTTTTTTCTTTTTCAATTCCTACTATTAGTTCACACTCTCCCTATACATATCTTGTTCAAATTTTGCAATCGATTTTAAACTAACTTCCCGATGAGCTGGAGACTTGAAACATAGCTCAGAACTGGATGACGATGCAATATTAATTTGCTTTCTTATGTGTCTGTTTGTCTGTCATTTCATATTTTGCATGACGCATGCGCAGTACGTTTTTCATTATATCTCGAAAACTATTAACATTACAGACTTGGTTCTTGGGTATATGGATGGCCCATGGGATCATCGAAGCACCTCCATATTTCAGCTATATCTTTGCGCATGCTCAGTACACTTTTCATTATATCTCGAATCACCTAAGTAGGAATTGACTTTTAAAAAAAATTATATTACTTGTTTAACAATTTGTTTTGTTTTTCTATTATTTGTATCTGTATTTTATTAGAAATAGCTGCATTTGCGCCATTCTATATAATACAAAGAGTTTTAATTAATTTTTGACTAATTACTTTAATTAATTTATATTTAATATCTTTGTTAATTTTTGTTAATTATAACTGTCTATATTGAGAGTCACGTTCGTATGAAGTTGATTCCTATTTGACTCTGTTCAAATAATCTTTCTGTTTTTTATTAGCCACGTGAACAGACTGCAAATGAATTGTTTATGACAGAAACCACATGAATAAATAATCTCAAAATGCTGGGAGCTTCTAAAAACTTTTTTTAAACAATGATTAATTTTGCATTAACCTGATAGATTTTATAAACCTATAATGTAACTTTACTTGACTCTTGTCGTTTCTTCCCTCATTATGACGTAAATACTCCGTTAGAATACGAAAACAGCATAAACGCAGTTTTGAAAAAGAATTGACTCATGCGGTTTCTACTATCAAAAATTCAGTCAGACATTACACAGTCAAGTATGTGAATAGAGATAATGCGTCTATATTTTTGAATGGTTTTTTTTTTCCGTTAGCGAAATGCATGAACCATATGCCTTAACCTTTCAAGTTCACTACATGTATCTTTTTTGAAAATTACTAAATTTATTTCAAAAATGGGTATTAGCCGTGTAGCTGATCATAAATATGTAAAGGAAAAAAAATTAGCCTTTTTTGTTTTCAAGAAATTTGTGGTTTGACAATGCAACCAATGAACGGTAACGGGCTATTTTTCCACCGAATAAGTTATCATCGAAAAGCAATTTATATTATGTATTTAATTTCTAAGTATACGTGAGTATTTAGGACGCTCAACCTTCACAAAATTCAATATTACTTTCGAAAATTCAATTTTAAAAAAATATCAGTTTGTGCAAGAATCCTCGTCATTTTGTTTCTCTAGATAAAAAAAAAAACAATTAGATCTTGCGGTGCCCATATCGTTCTGAATACTAACGGTATTAAACTGGAATTTTTATATAAGTTGGCCTACTCTTAAGTTATGAAAGAAAAGTACGCTACGTTTCTCACGTGCGCAGTAAAAAATGCTCAGTGTGTGGTTTCACTGCGAAACCAATGAACGCGAAAGGATTAAAACGTGCAGTTCTTCGCAAGTTTTCCAGCATAAGGGATCTAATAATAGATATGCTAAACAAAAACTAAAATTAAAGAAGAAAAAAAGTATAGATAAGAAACAGCAGATTTAAACATAAACTATGACAATACATCTTTAAGCGTACTAACTCAACAGCTAATTTTTGTTTAGTATATCTATTATTTGTATCTGTATTATATTATACATAGCTGCATATGCGCCTTTATATATAATACTAAGAATTTTTATTAATGTTTGATTAATTAATTTAATCAATTTTTAAATAATATTTTCATTAAAATTTAGTCAATTTAAAACTGATAAGGGATATAAAACATTCTGGTGAATACATGTTGTTTTGCAAATGGGAAAATATTTCACTCCAGCAGCTGCGATTGGCGGCAGCTGCTATCCAGCTTTCGAGAGAGTACCAAATAAATGAATTCCTCCGCAGGTTAAAACATGTTTTCTCCTGGCAGGTGTTCTCAAGAATGTTCCGGAAGAGGTGTTCTTGGACGCATCCACTTTGCCACAGCAGGGGGTCGGGGTCTTTGCGAGAGGCACCATCGAAGAGAGAATGGTTATCGGACCTCTCCCAGGGCGTCTGCTGGATCCAACCGTCTGCACAAAGGAAGACTTGAGCAATGCATGGGAGGTAAATCATCATATACTGTCCTACCGCCACGAGATAAACCCTGAACAGGGTTGCCGCAAGTAGACGAGTTGAAGGAAGGAGGAAAACGGGTACAAAATCAACCGCAACATTTCGCAAAATTAGCGTACTTCGTTAGGCGAGGAATTCGTTTCCGACCGAAGTGCAAGGGGTTTATTCTGGTACCCCCGGTTGGGTTGTGCGCCTTCTTTTTTCCCGTTTTTCCGGGGCGAAAAAAGGCCGGGCCCCAACCCCAACGGGGGGTAGCAGAATAGACCCGCGAAACGAAATGAGACTTCCGCGGGTTCTATCTGCGTCAATTGAAATGAAGCTCTTTCCTTCACCCCCAAAATGCAGTGGAATATCCCGTTTCCATAGCGACCGCCATCGGGATGTCTGGTGTCTGGGGTTTTTCTCGTGGCGATAGGACATTACTATTATCGCGATGGCCTTTAAGCAAAAAATAGTGTATTTGTTGTTAGTCGGTAAATTATAATCATATTTTACAGCCATAATACTTTTTAAATCTTTATCACCACTAGCGGGAGTGATCTCCCCAACATTTTCTCGTATCCGTCCTAACGCGTGTGGGGAAAAAATACACAGATCGACAGTAACATGGACGATTACCTAGACAGGAAGTGAAAAACGCTCTCGCTGTTTCCTGCGTCGTACAATGGTCAAGAAACCAAGTATGCAATTTGAACGCCTTTTTTTCAACCGATTGAAACGAAAATTTGACACGGATCTACAACTGATATCATCAGACCTCATACCAATTTTTAGTTATAGAGTTTAGAAGTTATTGTGTTAAAACAAGTATGCGATTATACAGACCAACAGACAGTCAACCCTTTGACGGATTTGGTCCAAAATTTGATACATCCCTGATACATTTCCTACATTCCTGATGATAAAACTGTGTACCAAATTATCTATATAGCTATTTAAGTTTTTGAGTTATCCTGTTCACATGAGCGCCGACAGACAGACAGACTTTCCGTAGGCGGATTTTGTCCAAAATTTGATAAAAACCTACAAAGTATGTGTAAAGATCACACACCAAATTTCGTCACTCTAGCTCTAATAGTTTTCGAGTTATCGTGTTCATAGACAGACAGGCATAATTCCAAAATTGTGTTTTTCGGACTCTAACGGGAGATCTAAAACGTGGAGATTCATCAAAATATCAAGTTCGAATTTCTTTGACGATTACAATACTTTCTCTTTGTATACTTCGTATACGATAAAGTAAAAATGTTCTCTCCGGGGAGTTCACCTCCAATATGAGGATGAGAAGTCGCCGTATAAGTAAGCTGTTCTCGCTTCTCTGAAAGGTGCAGAAAAGGTGGTGTGGTTGTGTTGGCGACATCTCCAGCGATGGGACGCACCTCCTACCGGAGAGAGTGGTCCATGAGCCGATGATGGCTATTTTGTAACTGACTAGAGTAGTACCATGTTATTACAGCGGTGATCTGGTCATTCAGTGATTCGTGTGCCTAGGCAAAGCGGAGAATATCTTTATAGTTATCCTATCCATATCACAAAATGTTGTTTGCAAACGCTGTATCCGATTCGTTGTCAGTTATTTTAATCCTGCACTGAGCAGTAACGCATTTGTGGATAACTCATATATTTGTCTTGTAACTCAAGACTTTATATAGTTCTAACATGCGAGTCAGCTTCTGATTTATAAATATGCCTATCTTATCATTAACTGGCTTATTTTTTAGGTAGAAAGCATGTATATTCAACTAAGACAATTCACAAGACGTTCCTGTCACGTTACAAACATAAGTCCTCATTTCATGAAGCCACGCATCGCTTCAGGCTGTGCCTTGGCGTAATAATGCGTAGATGATGTAATAATGCGCAATGGATATCCACTTTAAATTAGCACTAGAGGGCCACGGTGCGCCTGGTGGTAAGGTTTTGGTTTTGAGACTGGGAGGTTCCCGGTTCGAAACAGATTCTACCAAAGATAATGTGACCATACTCCCCGTTTTTAGATAGTCTGTCCCGTTGTCCCGAAGCACAGCCTCGGGACGCTGAATTGTCCAGTTTTCAGAAAGAAAGCAACTCAATGCCGGAGCGACCGGGAGGCATATTTACAAACCCTACCCTGATAGAACTGAGACAGGAAATCAGTCAGTATCATTGGCTACGAGGAGCAGTGACGTCATTTTCAGCTCTCGCACGTAGACTACGGCAATCATAACAAATCAAGAGTCGTCCTACTTTTCTTCTCCGTTTTCCCATAGTTGAGCACAGAAAACATTCTTCCGTGGGTTGTAATGTTTTTAAAAATGAAATTTTTTTAAATATCATAGAAAAAAACATCCCACACTGTAAGAAATTATACTAATGAAAAGTACACGCACGACAACAAAGAACGACGTCATCGGCTCTCGGCGAAGCGAGCCAATCATATTGCCCGATTTCCTGCCTCAGTTCTATCAGGGTAGGGTTTGTAAATATGCGACCGGGAGCCAAGTGGGTATATTTGCTATGTTCTCCAATATTAGGAAGCGCCATGGTGGCAAAATATTAAAGCATTTTAATGTCACTTTTTAAAGCCAAATATGCGAAAAAATAGTGCCATGCCCTGAGCATCAGTTATACTTTTTACTATTACGTCTCGGAGCGAAAAACTCAAATTATGTCCCCAGCGCAACCTACGGAGCAACCCAGTAACTATTTGTAAAACAAGCGCGAAAAATCCGATTGTAGCCTCCTTTATTACATTTCATTAGCTTCATTTTTACGTGTTCATTTACGTTCTTTTCAGTAATAATTGAAAACTAAGAAAAAATTTGTGTTTTCTTAATAATACTAAAAATACTTTTCAATTTTTATATTTTCTAAGCAAAAAAAGCATTCTATACTGTTACTTAAAAATTAATGTCCCGTTTTGAAGGAAAAAATAAATGGTCACGCAAACTATTACCTAAAAATTAGTAGTTGTCCCGTTTTGAAGGAAAAAATAAATGGTCACGTAAACTATTACCTAAAAATTAGTAGTTGTCCCGTTTTGGGGGAAAAAATAAATGGTCACTTTAACCAAAGATCCGCTGTCAAATCTGACGTTGAGGGTCGAATGTCCTCCCGCTGGTGTGGCATGGAATTTTGGAGAGAGTGTGCTGCATTAGGCGTCATCCTCATCCTCTCAACATGGTTCCAAATGGCGAGATTCGTTCTTCTTTTGGGATGCACTAATAAAATATTTTACTTCAAATATGGCAAAACTAGTGAATATCGAACACAGTGCCCATTCTGTGCCGCATAATAAAGGATGCTTATGGACAAGCACCCGTGAAATGAACCCATTTTATTGCGTCGAAAATATTTTGCAACTGCTAAAAAATAATTGTTTTTCCCAAGTAGGTCAAAACTGTTGTTCCAAAATAAAATTTCCCGTTCTTTTGTAAGAATTGCAAGGAGTCTATTCTTGAAGCTATTTAACATAATGTAAAAATGCTCAAAATATTGTCTGTGATATCAAATCAATTCTTCAGAGCATTAAAAATAATACGTTAAAGGTTCATTCGAATTTACCAGAAAGAATTTTATTCATAAATATAATATTCTTTATTCCCATATATATGAGAATTTCTGACAAAAAATACTCCTAACAACTGAGAAGATTCTCGGAAAACTAGGTTCTTGAAGTGCTGTAATAGGGGATTTGGTCGGAATCCCTAGGACGGGCAGTCCTTTGTCTCTAGGACCTCACCACAGCTGAAAAGCAAATGGCATGGCACATAGAATTGTACCTATATTTTTAAAACTGTAAAACTTAATTATAGGCTTAATAATTGCATTCGATGCGATTTAATCATTTGCTATAAAAATACTAATAACTTTTTAAGAATGAAGTTTATATATGCGATTTTATGTGATATTAATTAATTAATTTTAAGGTATCCAACTGTGTTCGGAGACATTTTTTTGAAAAATAAGTTATATATATTGTTAATGTTATTTTTCAACTGCATATGTTTTAAAACTACGAAAATATTGCAAAATTAGTCTTTCAAAATAATACTTTTTTTAAAAAAAACTGATAAATTTGAAGAAAATGACTAAAATATTTGCCTTACGCTAACAGCCATAGACAAAATCATATTCTAAATATACATAAATCCTTGTAGGAGTACATTTTTATGACAGTTATCTGTGTTATGCTCTAAAATATTTCTTGTACTTCAAAATAGTTTTGAGATATAGCTGAACATAGTTACTGAACTGGTAATTTTTCATAAAAAATGCTTTTCGTTTATATTTAAGCACTTAAAAATAATACTTGATTTTAAAATTGACCTCAGTTTTTAGAAGGAAACATCAAGCATATTACAGAAAACAATCTCAGAAAATTTCATATCAATACTTGAATAACTTTTTGAGAAATCATTGTTACGGTCGACAGTTTACCTCAAAAATATTATTTCTCAGAAAACACATTTAAAGTTTTCATGCAACATAAGATAATGCTTACAGTTCGGTAATAAAACAGCTGTAACTCCATTTGTAATTCACGTAGAGTAAAAAGTGAGACAGTTTTAGAAATCTGGTCAAACAGGCTACAAAATTCAGTCATAAAAAGTTTTTTGGTAATTTCTTCAAAAACGACGATTTTAAACCTGTCGGATACCTTAATTAACAGAATTAGTGGATTCTCGTCAATAATGTTGTATGTCTTAAAGAAAAATATCTTTCATATATGTACACTTTTTCCTTGGTCGACGGTATAAAAGTCATTAATATTGGAAAGTAAACGACAGTAAAGTATCGTTTTTATGCCCCTCAGGAAAATTTCCTGCCCCATAAAGTGACCGAATTCGCAACCGCCAACGATTCGATAAGGCATCCTAAACTTAAGTCATAAATCGAAACCATAAATTTCACACTGATGTAAGCTTCATTTCTCTCATTTTGTAACACGAGAAAAAGCAAAATAAGAACGCAAAAGAAATTCCAATTTTGTTCTGAAATTTCTCCTTCCCTTTATTTTCAAAATCGCTATTCTCGTCTAATATCATTTCTCTCTTATTTTTAAATGCCCTTTGTACCAGTTCAAGACGTAGCAAAGTTTCGAATTTGAATTTAGTTGGCAATTATAGAACTTTCTCAATGTATAACTTCATATGTGAGAAAACCAGTGGGAGTGGCCTCCCCTGAACTTTCTCGTATACTGCTCAAATATTTGTTATTTCCCCTCCCCCTGCGTGGATAAAAAAATCGAACCTACTGTAACCCACAATGCAACGAATATCAGAAGGTTTTTCATTGTAGATTATAGTGATTGTAAAATATTTAGGTAAAGAATCAAATTCAAAGAGATGCCTATGTATTAAAACTTAGCAATATTTAAGCTTTTCACTCCGGCAAGCTCCGCTAATGCGAGGGCACGAGCGAGCGAAAACAAAACAGGAGATAAAACGAATCTATCACAAACTCCGTCTCAAGGACAAAGTGACGTAATCTTTCCGCTTGCTACCAGTACGCATGCGCATAGAGATAAGTTTTGAAACGAATGCTTAACAAGTATGCGATTATACAGACCGACAGACAGTCAACCCGTTGACGGATTTGACCCAAAATTTTATACGGAACTACATTCATGATGATAAAACTGTGTACCAAATTTTATCCATCTAGCTATTCAAGTTTTTGAGTTATAGTGTTCGCAAGACCGCGGACAGACAAACAGGCAGACTTCCCGAAGACGGATTTTGTCCAAAATTTGAGAGAAACCTATAAATTATATGTCAAGTTCACATACCAAATTTCATCCCTGTATCTCTAATAGTTTTCGAGTTATCGTGTTCACAGACAGACAGACATAATTCCAAAATTGTCGTTTTTCGGACTCAGGGAGTTTTACAACGTAGAGATTCGTCAAAATCTCGAATTTTTTGACGATTACAATACTTTCTCGTTGTATACTTCGTATACGAGAAAGTAATAAAAAAGTACTGACAAGATCGAATGCATCAAACGTAAAACATCATTAGGTAAAACAATAGACTTATAATTTATCAAACCTTGTGTAAGAAGGAAAGGCGAAGAAAATCAGTGGCGAATCCAGGATTCGGTTTGGGGTGGGGGGCTGAGGTCATAAAAATTTTGCATCGTCGTGAAGAATGTCAAACCTCATGGCTAATGTAAACCAAAACACTTTAACTTTACAGACTTGACTCACCTGACAATAAGAATCATAAAGAACACTACAATACTTTTGATAATTTAATAAAAAATACAATGAAATAAATAGCCAAAATATATTTTCGACCGCGTCAACGATACAAATACAAGTGGAATGACTAGAAAAGTAGGAAAATTTTCGAGCCTGTCAAGCCAAAAAGCAATGTAATCACGTTTTTATTTTTTTAAAGGGAAGTTAAGAACAAACAGCTGTAGTGATTTTAAATAAAATCAAGAATTCTGGTTTAGCACTGGGGGGCGGAGATGCAACCCGATAACCACCACCCCTGGATTCGCCACTGAATTCAATGTTTTCATTGGAAGGATTTGCAAATGAACACAATAATGAAACTCGTTTGAAATATTTTTGATCAAATAAATGGCAATGTATATGTCAAGAAAAATCTTCGTAAATATGACCTTATTTGTACAAAATTTCGTATAGTGAAGAAGATTGATTATGTATTTACGGAAAATGCCTTTTCCCGTTGACAGATCGTTTCATCCAAACTTTGCTTCAAATCTACAATTTGTGGGTAAGGACCATACAACGATCTAACTCATTGCCTTTTAAGTTAACGCATTCGCAAATACACTCGCAGAAGTGATTTGTAAGTTGTTGTTTTTTTCAGACTCGAGGAGGTCATGAACGTCATGATATCTCAAAATCTTGATCTCGAATTTATTTGACGAATATAAAATTTTCTCTGTTATCATTAACTAGCTGTTATGCCCGGCGTTGCTCGGGATTAAAATACTTTCATACCTAATATTTTTTATGTAAAAAAACTACTTTTGTGTAGAGAAACACAATACCCAAAATTCTTTTATCGTCTGAAATGTTTTTTAATTAAAATGAGAATATCAGTTGAACCAGGTGATTTTGAAAAACCGCCGATAACTAATTTTCTCCATAGGTTATTAGTATTTGCATAGATACTTCAAATTTCGTTCATAAATCTTGCAGTATAAAAAAGATTTTCACGGGAATTTGGGACCATTGCATTGTAAATTTTGCATTGAGAAAAAGCGTTAGAAGAAATATGAATAAAAAAATATATAATTCGTCTTCATACAAAATTCTTCTAATGTGATCTAGCAACAGTTCTTATGTATTCTTGTTCTTCACCAATAAAAAAAGTGTTATAAATTGTAAATTTTATACACAATTTAACTTTTGAAAAATTATTAAAATTAGGGCAACGAATTGAACGGAAATGAAAGTTGTGTCATGGAAAGCTAATTTTTTAAACTTTTATTGCGTGTAAAAATAGTTTTTGTAACATAATACATATTTTCGAAAAATATCACGGAAAATGCCAAAATCTTGCTTAATTTCCAATTAACTGAAATTTTAATAAGATTTGGGGCTTATAAATGTTGACGGTTGACTCTCTTCTTACATAAAGCATATTTATAAAATAAGCAAAAATTTCAGAAATAAAGATAAATTTAGTTCAAAGTCTAACTGTTGCCTAACAACGGAGTAGCTATAAATTTGCGTTATTTCAAAATCGCCTGCACGTAATTAACAATTATTAAACTTTAAAAAATTAATAAAAATTGAAGGAAAAATGTCACAGATATATATTCATTGGTATCATTGAAAAGGTAAAATTTGAACTTTAAGATGGTATAAAAAAATTTTTGTCAGACAATTTCCTACAAAATTACGGCGGAAAAATGGTTTCGGTTAATTTCTAATTGACTGACTGTTGTAACTTTAAATTTGAAAAGTTCATAAGGTCTTCCCTTTGTCTTACTAAGGAATAATGTAAAATTTGTGGAAACATCATTGGTTTAGGGAGATGTAGGAAATATAGCACATTGCATAAATACCAATTACTTTTTATATTGAATTGATATACGAGAAATTAAAAGTATTAATAAGACTGCAGGTATTCCATCAAAACAAGTATCGAAAACGTAAAATATCGTTAGTGGTCAGGACTATAATTAACCCCAACCTTGTGTCAGAAGGAAATGACGAACAAAATTAAAGCGCGACAAATATATAACACCCACGACTGACAACCGCCAACACAGCTTCCACGCGCACTTTCCTCTGTCACAAAAGAAAGAACGTTGATTGAGGAGGACAGAGGAAAAAAAAAACGAGCACCCATGACTCGAGTTCCCCCTTTTGTCGACCAGAAGAGACTTTGACCCCATTGAAGGCCTCCTGAAAACGAAGAATGGAATAGATTCTTGTCTCCAGCGGCCATCTTCAAATGATAATGAGAAAAGCAAAAACATTTGAAGAGAAAATTGTTTTTTCGCGCATTGTGTTGTCTGCCTTCGGTGTCGGAAGCGCTTATTGGTGGAGGAAAACCACTAATTCAATTTTCTGTTGTTTGTTGGTGTTTTGTTCAATTAGTGACGTGTCTCGATGCGAAGTAAACAAAAGAGAATGGGGATATTTCGAGAGTTTGACGGCAACATTGGGAAAAACATAAACAACTGGCTTGAAAGGATAGCGGTCACTTCTTTATTCGAGGTGTCAGTCAAAAGTAATTAATACGTTCCACAATAAATCAAATTTTATACTTTTCTGAATACTTTATCAGTTTGACTTAATCTTATCTCGGTGATGGATACACATCACTTCGCATTCCTTTCCTTACAAAGGAAGACTTTTTTGGTCAAGGTTCAGACTTCAATTCATGAAAAACTATGCTATAAGCAGTCGGAAACACATACCAAGTTACTGAATGCTGGACTATATCGGCAATTTCACTTGAAATACAGTCGGACCTCTATTTAACGAACCTCTATTTTGCGAACTTTTCCTTAGAACATTTTGCGAATTTCTTCGTAAAATAACCTCCAAATAGCGAAGTGCATTCTCTATTTAACGAACTTTTGCTTGTGATCAGTGGCGAATCCAGGGGAGGGGCTATCGGGCTGCAGCCCCCCCCAGAGCTTAACCAAAATTCTCGATTTAATTTAAAATCACTACAACTGTTTAATCTTAATTTTCATTTAAAAAGAATAGTAATAAAATCGTGACAACATTGCTTTCTGACTTGACAGGCTCGAAAATTTTCCTACTTTTCTAGTCATTCCACTTGCACTTGTAACGTTGGCGCGATCGAAAACATTTTTTGGCCAGCTATTTCATTGTATTTTTTATTAAATTATCGAAAGTATTGTAGTGTTCTTTATTATTCTTATTGTCAAGAGAGGAAAGCCTGTAAAGTTAAAGTGTTTTGCTTTACATAAGCCACGAGGTTTGACATTC
>BGPR01004076.1:0-15348 GCA_013235015.1 Araneus ventricosus
ACAAAGAGAATTATCTTGTCCTGTTTTAAACGCATCCGATTTTTAATAAGCATCTCCCTGACCTTAATTCTTTTTGTGAATTCAATAAATCAATGATAATTGAATGAAAGAATAACTTTATATATAAAATTTCTTTCAAACATTTTCCATCTTTTTTTACTAAATATATCACTCTCAGCTAAAGAAAACTATATCGCCTCTTTCTTAATGTTGAAATTTTAACGTTTATAAACAAAATTAAATCCAAAAAACGTCAGGTGTTTGAGCAAGTCAACTAATTTGTCCCATTTTAAAGTAATTACTCTTTGAACTCTAATGTCATATTTATTCTACCTCAAAACGTGTTAGTTAGCGAACAATCGCCTCTCTTTGACTTCAGATCGTATTCTCAACTCAAAAAAATTAATGAAATCAGAAAAAGTTAAAATAACACGTATAGAATCGAATCGAACATATAGCTATACGAAATCTACTCTCCTCTCTCTCAGCGTTCAACTGCTCAATGGTTAGCGTCTCCTTTGGGAACTGGAGGTCCCGAAAGCCTCATCCGGTTGTGATTATACCTCTGTTTGCTCTTGCAAGTTTCACATAGGTATGCCAGACGCTTTGTTGGCAACAGTGATCTGTTTCATGTTGACCTCGGAGTTGTAACCTGCTGCAAATTCACCTGCAAGCTCTTGCAAGCTCTTCATGATCAGGGCAATATCTTGTCTGGATCTTGTGTGACTTACCACGGTCTGAATATGTTGCAAGACGCTTTATACAAATTCGTTATCTGGGTAATCATGTCCTTCAACGATATATTACATAGGATGCGGATCATTATACAATCATTTACATGTTCAAGCTATCGATTAAAGCTGCCTGATCATTATTCGATAACATAAGCAGACCTGTTTACTTATTACATCATTTAACTTGTGCTTTCCGCAGATTTGACACATGAAAGTTATAGGGTATAAATGCAAGAATGATATCAGCATGAAGAAGGGAGAAATGTTTCCTACCTGCAAAGGCTTACAATATTTTTAGGCCACAGTGTGATGGAATCTGTTGGGATCTATATATTTAAAATATTGTGGTCAGACAGTACTACTTGACTATAGCCCTCAGTTTCGACATTTTCGAACTATCCTATACTACAGTGAACGTTTATGACGTCTAAAATATGATCAACAGTCGCTATGCCCCTGCAACTCCTTCCATTTTCGAACGAGAAATAAAGAAAAAAAAACTCTCTCCTCTCTGTGCATTGCTTTAGGGGTAACATTGTAGAAATCTCATCCTCATTCTAGACAAGCCTTTACGGTTTTTTTAATGGAATCTTATGGCGTTTAGATTTCTCATTAAGAGTTCCTTCAGCCTACCCCATTTTCGAACGAAATGGACAAACCTTTTCCACCATACATCTCTCTATATGTTTTTTTCCATTTCTGTCTTGAAAATGGGGGGAAGGCGACTTATGACACACTTTGACGTCATAGTACACGAAATTAAAAATTATAGAAATTGCTAGGTGGTTGTGGTTGGAACTGTTTAAAGATTTTTCCCCTAGAAGATATGGTGGAGAAAATTTTTTAGATTTCGTTCGGAAATGGGGATTGTGGGGTAGAGCACGACCCTGATCAACATATTCAGACGTCATGCTTTCATAAGGAATGTACTACAGAAATCCGTCAAGTGGTTGGGGCTGGCGAACTGTTTTAAAGATTTTACCAAATTATTTTGGGAATATGATTGGGAAGCAATATTACATATCTTAAATAGATTTCTTACAGTCCGTCTTAACGCATCAATTTATGTCGATAAATCCCATTTCCGCTTTTACATCCTCACAAATTAGATTTTTTTAAACATCTTACAATCTTTAATATGTCATCAGAATCAAAAACCATCCTATAATTAGCAGGATTTAAATTTATACCATAATCTGATCTATAAAGGATTTTCATTATTATTCTCATGATACCTTCCATTGTAGCCTTTTTATAATTTTAAATCAAGTTTATGTGTCGAAAGATCCTTTAATGATTGTTTCTTAGTGATTTTGATTTTTCAGATCAAAAAAAAGTAATTGCTTTCCTAAACTTTTCTAGAGTAAAAGAAATTAAACAGAAATAATGTTTTATAAGCGCACATATTGTGTAGCTATTATTTTCCTTTAAATATACCCTTTCAAATAATTTTAGTTGTTCAGAGCATTATTATATCATTTTCAATACTGTTAAGCCGTTCATAATGAAATTTCCGATCTTCTCAGCTTTGAAAATGTAACGGACGACAGCAAATTTCAATTCAACCTTCGAAATAGAATTAATAATAATAGAATATTACTAGCTAGAAACTCGTTCTATATTAGAAATTACAAATCACCACTGTAAGTATGACGGATAATATTCTATATACTGTTAAGCTGTTCATTACAAACTTTCCGATTTTCTTAGCTTTCAAAATTAACGGACGACAGCAAATTTCAATTCAACCTTCGAAATAGAATTGATAATAATTGAATATTATTAATTAGAAACTCGTTTTATATTAGAGATTTTAAATCACCACTGTAACTATGATGGATAATATTTGCAACAAAATTAAACTTAACAACTAGCGAGAGAAAAAATTTTTCTCCTATAAATATAAAATCTTAATACAAAACAAATCAAATAATATATTACAAAACATACACAATCCTCTTATTTTCTCAAACTTTCCACTTCATCTTGTCGCACTATTACAGACACTTATTAATCACCGGAGAGAGGAAGGCAGATTCAACTGGTGATATAGAGGATAATAATATTCTTTACACTTTTTAATTGCAAGAAAGCAGTTTAATTAATTGTCAAGAAACCTTCCCCGAAATCTTTCTTATGCTACATAATATTCTTGGGAAAATTTTTAAGAAATTCTATTTAATAGTTTTTATTTCCAAAGTATGCAAACTACTTTCATTTTCACATTTCATTCACTGCATTTCATTTTTATTTATTTAAATGGTCCGGGAAGATCTTAAAAGATACACGTATGTACTCAGGAAGATATGAAGACAGTTTTTGGTACAAGACACGGCTAAATCGAAGAAAAGATTAGCTTAAAGCAGTCTGTAACGGTTTACTTCCTTAAACAGTATTTATAATAAAATCAACAAAATATTAACTCTTTTCAGTTTTGGGTCATTATTTTAATGCTGCAAAACACACAATATGTGGCACATAAAAACAATCGTGACTAGAAATGTGATAGTATAAGGAATGGCGATATCACTTATGTAATCAAGAAGACACGAAGACAATTTTTGTACTATACACGGCTGAACGACAAGTGAAACAAAATGACTTTATAGACAAAAGCGATGTTTTTTCTCTATGTCCGACATGTTTTAAAGATGAAGTAGGAAGCACGATTGACGACATCAAAGACCATTGGACTAAGAAGCTTCATTATACGGGGTATCGAAATGTATCTTTGCAACTTTAGACTTCAATAACTTCAAAACTTTACTAGATAATAACAAACGGTTTCCAATATGTGACAAGTTAACTCATAAAGGTTTTTTTTGTTTTCCAGTAGACGCAGATTTGACGGAAAATGTGGACGCCACAGAAGAAAGTTCAGTGTGTAGCCTGGCTCACAGAGACAAAGTCCGATACACAAATGCAACGTTAGAGTCTAGAACAGATGGGTGACCCGTCCTCTATTTATGTCGAACCCTATCTGCTTCCATAAATGACTTATACCAAAACCGAATAATTGGTCCAGACGGTGGTTTCCTTCAATACTCTGTCTCAAAGTTTCGTTGCACTTGGACATCGTACTTTGTCTCTGTGAACCAATCTACACACTGAACTTTCTCCTGTGGCGTCCAAGTCCACATTTTTCATCAAATCTGCGTCTACTGGAAAACAGAAAGACTTTATGAGTTGTCTTCCCACAAGTTGAAAGCCGTTTGTAATTATCTAGTATAGTTTTGAAGTTATTAAAGTCTAAAGTTGTAAAGATACATTTCGGACACCCTGAATTTTCCTACACAATGCAAAATAAATAAACATTTACAGCACACCTATTTACGAATATTTACAGAAGGGTTTTCATAATAATTCTCCAAATAATGATAAGAATAACTTTTACCGATTCATCCGGCATCATCAGTCTTTTTAAATACGAACTGATCGTTGAGTTGTTTTCCTCATGACAGGTAAGCGAGATCTGCCGCACGTGCACCAAAAAAGCTGCGAGCGACACCTTCCTTATGGTTTAAAATATTCTTGGGAAAATTTTGAAGAATTTCTATTCAATAGTTTGTATTTCTATAGTATGCAAACTACTTTCAGCTTCACTTTTAATTCACTGCATTTCATTTTTATTTATTTTAATGATTCGGGAGATCTTAGAAGATACACGTATGTAATCAGGAAGACATGAAGACAGTTTTTGGTACAAGACACGGCTAAATCGAAGAAAAGATTAGCTTAAAGCAGTTTGTAACTGTTGACTTCCTTAAACAGTATTTATAATAAAATAAGCAAAATATTAACACTTTTCAATTTTGGATCACTGTTTTAATGTTACAAAACACACAATTTGTGGCACGTAAAAACAATTGTGACTAGAAATGTGATAGTAGAAGGAATGGCGATATCACTTAAGCTTTAGCCTAACTGGAAAAGGGAATCTAAAGTTGTAGAAAGATCGTATAAATTTCACTAATATGTTTCTATAGCCATGATCTATCATTTTCTTTACTAAAACTCTGTCTTTGATTATGAATGACAAATAATATAAGTGATTGAGTTAGCATTATAAAGAGAAAAATACTTTAATCTGAAGTCAATATAATGTCAGTTATTGGTATCTAAAACCCAAAAGAAGCAAATTATCACAGAGGAAATTATTATGAACTAAGGAATACTGCTGTCAATTCAGCTATAAAAACATCATTCTTTGAAACTACAGGGTGACCTTTAATGAACCTACAAATTTAATTGAAATAACTCTTGTGTCGTTGCAGATAGCACTGCAAATATTTTTTTATTGAAAAGAACATTGAAAAGGATTTTAATGCAGAATGGTTTCAATGTGAGAACCGTCAGAGGTGATACAATAGCTCAACCTAGTAACAAAGCTGTCAGTTACAAGTTCAAGAGTTTTTCTTTTAATGCTTGAAATTGAGTCAGTTATGGACCTTTTGATGCTAATAAGGTCTGTAGGCTTCTCCTTGCACACCAAATCTTTCATATGACCCCAAAGAAAGAAATCACATGGATTGAGATTTGGTGAATAAGGTGGCCAGTATAATGCACCAGGATAACTTGGGTATTGATCGGTTTCTGAATGTCGCAGACCACTTCTGTAGCAATAGTGTGGCATTTTCACCACATAAATACCAATTTTTAACAATAAATATACGATCTTCCGTTGAATATGACACTTTGGGAGACATTTTCAAAATGGCGTGGAAATGATACGAAACAAATTCCTTTTACGCCCTCTGCTACTGCATGCATTCGTGGCGCCATCTAGTGAGACACTGAGAAGTTATTTCGTTTAAAATTTGTAGCTTAATTAAAAGTCAACCTGTGTCTACATTATATAAAAAATGTCGTTATTGCTCAAAAATTTAGCAGCAATTTTCAAACATTTTTATAAACATATCTACATCATAAATTTCACAATCTGTATCCATCATATCATCGTGGTATTCAAATACTTTACTTTTACAGTTTACTTTTATACTCGCAATAAATATTACAAATTATCATTGTGTAAATCCGATATTATTACAGGCATTAAATGTAAAAATTGATAAAACACACATTCCATTTGAAAAAATACAAACTATCTAAACAAAACATTTCATGGATAATAAGAGCATTTAAAAGTAAATATAAAAATAGTCTGCAAATATTTACCTTTCGTTAAGGAAATATATACGTGCGGAATAGCTTAGATTAATAACTGGTTATTTATAAAAGAAAATTTTGTTCACATGGTGCATAAATATTGGTGAACTTATATTATTCAGAAAAATATTTAAGTTAAATTTTATTTAAATGTTCTACGCATTAATTAAATTAAAAGACGTAAAAATGAACATGTTTTTATATCAACAATATCATTGTTTTGAAGTTTTCGGGCTCATTGGTTTTCCTTACGAAGAAAATAAAAGTTTGAATTTATTTAATCGAGGGTTTTACCTTTAAATATTCATACACCATTAAACAGTAGTATAAATGGGTTTACATTAATTTATTCTTTTTCAGAAATAAATTATTTTCTATGTGCTTTGATTTTTAAATATAGGTATGCTGACTTAGACATATATATCATATATAACAAAAAGAGGACGGTTCAGTCTTTTGATAAATCCCAAATGACTTGACAACTAAAAATAATAAAGTAAGTACATATTTTTGAAAGCATAAACATATTTAACTTAGTTTTCACGTAAAGGAAATTCTTTTAATTAAAGCAATAAATTATATAAAGTATAATATCATGAAAATATTGCTTTACGAATTTCAAACAAATAAAAATGATTTACTATGCTTTCAAATGAAATGGGAAATTTCGAAAGAAAAATGTAGTGGCTTCAGAAAAAAATCTCGGATAAAATATATGTATTAATTAACAACACTCTTTAATTCCTCAGAGCGCTTAATTAAATATTCTGATTAATATAAGCTTTACTTTTTTCATAAACAAAACTTACTGCTGTGTGCTTCATGTTTTATAAAAGTACATATCATTCACATTGGTTAATTTACTTAATATTCATGGATAAAAACAAAAATTCACATCTTCCTCGATGTTTCCTAAAAATTTTTAAGTTAATTTAAATAAAGAGGCGGCGGCAAAAATTTTCCTACGGGAAGGCAAGACATCTCTCACGGGGAGGCAGGCAAATTTCTCTAATTCAGATAACTTCAAAATAGCACACAATAATTAATTTTATATTTAATTAAAGTAATTAATTATTAATTATAGAATTGAATTGTGATAACTAATTATTTGGAATAATTAACTATTTGTATAATGTCGGTGCAGTTAGAATGGTCTGACGGAACGACAAGCAATAATGGAAAATGAAGAATTAAGAACATAAATCTCGTAGCAAAGGAGGTGAACTACACTGATATTGAAAAAAAATACATATTATTATTTTATCTTATAACAAAATAAAATAATAGCCTAAATAAGTGAAAATAATTAGGGGGGGCATTTCCCCCCTCTCCCCTCTGGCGCCGCCTCTGTTTAAATATAAATAAATTATAGGTACGTTTCTAGAAGTGTTATTACAAAGCTGACGCTTTTTTCGCAATATTCATTTTATATTAAGATGATTAAAAACTGTTAAATTTCTACCAATCTTCTCTAAACAGTAGCAAGGTATTTGTAACCCCGATAATAAATTAATATGAAATGAAAAAGTCATTTTTTAAATTCTGATTTTATTTTTCGCGTTTACAAAAATAACCTAGCGAAAACATGTTTGTCTTGATAGTTTAACTTTATATTAATATTTATAGTTAATAGTTAAAAAATAGCATAGATAAAATTTATTGTAGTTGAAGGTCTCATACGAAAGATGCTAGCTGTACTTTGGTTTTTATATGATGAGAAGAATATTACAAAACCAGATAACTCGAAAAAAGAAGGTTAATCTCGTTGAGAAAGAAATGGATTTTACTACAGTAAGATGTAATAGCATAAAAAGAGACTATTAGACAATTATTTTTTAGAAATTCACACGTGAAGAAATGTGTTTCTGTATTCAAGCAGTGCGTCAAACACACATCAAATATCTAATGATATCATTAATGCACCCAATGAGTTCAGGAAGACGAGAAAGTTATTGATTGTGTCAAAGATTACGAAAAACTGGATTAGAAAGGAGAATTAAATGGACACATTGCCCATAAAATGGCCAAAATAACAATTTTCACTTTATTGGATTATTTCGTTGCTCTTATCGTTCTACCTATTGTACCAAAATTTCAAATTTGTGTTTTTAATATTTCAGAAGTAATTAAGATTTTTATTTACGATGACTAATGAAAAACACGCGCAAATGGCTTTAAATGGCTTTTTCTCCATGTCGGACTTTTCTGCACTTTCATGTTTTCAAAATGCTCAGGTTTGTTTTCCTTTTTAAGATAGAACTTTCAAATTTTTTTGTACACGTTTATCGTTATGCATATGAAAAAACTGTGCATGCAATAAGCATTCAGTTGCTTAGTTTTTTTTTATATGCGAGATATAAAACGAGGTACTGCTAAATCTTCGTTTTCCACCATATAATTCTGTAAAATGTCTACAATTAGGCGAATATTAGATACATCCTAAAATCCATGCACAATTTTGTGTAATATATTTCGGTAAATGTACAAATAAAATTTGAAGCAAAAATATTCATATTTGAAAAAGTATTATGGATTTTTAAAAATTGAATTTTTCCTAAAAAAATTTAAATTTAAAATAAACAAGCGGATGAAAATTGAATTTTTTCTCTTTAAGATGACTTTATATGATTTTTAAGTATCAATACCATCAAAACTTTTCCAATAATCCTTCAAATAAAAAAAATGAGAAGGTAAAGCGTCGCCTTAGAGAAGCATCATGAGCTGGGGTTCAAAACACGGTGTTCAGATGGCTTATAATTTCTCGCTACTAAGAAAAACCACTTTGTATAGATAAATGAAATCCATATAAACCAGTTTTTCTCTTTCGTTACTTGCATTTATTTAACTTCACTCGCTTCATGTTTGTAAAAATAGAATTTTGTAATCGATTTTTAACCCCTTTCCTGATATGCACGAGTTTTGAAATTTTGAAGAGTTTGGGTTTCCCACTGACAATTCAATATTTCAATCTGTTCAGAACTTAATTATGAATTAATCGATTAATTTATTTAGTTTTGATTCCTTACCAGTGGCGCCATCCTCCAATGAATTTGTGAAAGAATTCATTTCATGTGATCCTGTATGTTTCCAATGAAAATACATAATTTTGATAAGTGTAGACCTTAATTATCAGTTGATCCATTGATTTTTATTGAACTTTGAATCGAAATTAATGGCGCCAACAAGTAGTGAATGTAACCATAACTTTCGTTAACTTTTATTATTTTATAAGTATTTATTTATTATATTTACAACAAAAAGAAAAAATATTAACACTAAAAAGATTTTAATAACATGTTTTCATTATTGTATTAAAAATAGAAAATAATTTATTCATCAAAAATATAGTTTCTAAACCCAAATGGGAAATAATAAAGAAATTAACTAAAATGAATACCATAAAGAGGAAAATTCATTTGCATCCATTAAAAATTTTAAAATATTGTAAATGAGATTACAATTACAAGTGTCTGTATCAGCGCCTCACAATTATGTGGTTTTGTTTTCTCGTCCGAAATTCAGATAAAAACAATATTTTCTACTATTATGTACCCTACTTAAAGCATATATTAAAGTTTATATACACTTGCCGACTTCGGGAACCAGCTTCATCGCCGGAAGTAAAATTTCAACTGAATCTCTTATGCATAATTTTATATTCATGGTTCCCTTAACAAAATAGTTTTAAAATTCAAAGTGCTGTAGGCATATAACCCGCGTTCTTTTCGTAGCCTTGTACTTGCTCTGTCTCTTGTCTACATTAACGTAAAATACGCATTTGGTTTCTACATTAAATTGGTGCGCCACATTTTACGCCCAGCAGCATGTTAATTGGCTTAAAATACTCTGATTAAAAGAATTAAAACATAACAAAGATAATCTTTCAATTCACTGGATTATTTCCTTAAATACTAACTATTTTTTGGACTTCCTTTAGAGATTTCACAGAAAAATTGATCAAATAAAAGATTAAAGTAAAATCCAGTAAGATATTTTCTTAGCTTTCAACAATGGAAGAGAAACACGCAATTAAATATTTGTTTAAAGAATGAAAACGGTTTGAAATGCGTTGAAAAAATGAAAAGTATTGTTGTAAATTATGCCAAAAAATTTAATAAAATTAGAGATAAACTCGTACGACAACTTAATTATTATCATTGTAAAGATATTTTTTTAAATTTTGAGACGGTGTAAAAATAATTTTTTTGCTGTAAATTTTTCGGAAGTCATTAAAGAAAAACATCAAAATTTAGCTTAATTTTTAATTAACAAAAATTTCGTAAAAAGTACTCCCAATTGAACATTCCCACCATTCAAAGTATGTTTGTGCTGAATTTCGTATCTCTAGGTCTAGCGGTCTGCCCTATAGAGGACCAACACTCAGACAAACGCACACATTCTGCTTTATTATTAGTAGAGATAGATGTTTTCTTATTTTCTGCAGGATGGTTTATTGTGAACTGCGGAGCAGTGAGCACATTTAAACTGCTTCTGAAGAGAGTAATGATGTTTAATTTGTATGAAGGAACATTGGAGACGATTGCATGGAAAAAGTGTGTTGCAAAAGATTTATAGACACACATTCTCCTTTATTATTAGTAGAGATAGATATTTCTTATTTTCTGCAGGACAGTTTATTGTGAACTGCGGAGCAGTGAGCACATTTAAACTGCTTCTGAAGACAGCAATCATGTGTAATTTGTATCAATTAACAGTGCCGTTGATTGAGAGAAAAACTGAGGGGGCGAATAATTTATTCACATCTAAAATACCCGGGAGTATAGGGATTAGACAGCAAATTTTAAAATTTGGTTAAAAAATTAGCTAGTTTTCTCGAACTCTTATTTTTTTATAATTCCTAGTTTTAGCCAGATAAAATGAAGTAAAAAATTAAATTTAACCTAAAATAGTAGGGGCTGAGCGCCCCCCCTCGCCCTCTGACTCCCCGCCACTGTCAAAAAAAAAAACTAGAAATTCCATTATATTGCTTGACTTTTTTTCTTTATTTAGGATGCATTATTTATTTAAAAATCTTTTGGCTATTACCAGAGCACTTGGCCTTCCAGGATTTTCGTTTGAAAATGTAGCGGTGCATTTTAAAGGTTTCCACTTGCAGAAAATGGTAGCTTCGAGTGGTAAACGTTGCCGGTAAACGGATGGATGAGGACTATGAGAAGAGTTACGGCCATTGGTAAGTTGCAGAGATACAGAGGATATTTTAATCAGTGGTATGAAATATTACATTACATTACATTACATTACATTACACCACCTGCATCCCCGTGTTTAGAGCCATTTGGCTCCTTTTCGGTTTGGATGGATGGAGGTGAAATTTATTTTTTATGAAAGGACAGGACAAAAACAAGAAACAGGTACAAAAACAAATAAAAATGAAAAAGAAACATACACTGGACAGAACAACATAGAAAACAATACAAAATAGAAAAAAAAATACGTAGAGGGATAAAAGTCATAAGTAGCCGGAAGTGTGTGTCAGTCTGGATAGATGAGTGCTCAATCATTAACCTCTACAATGAGATTGTTCTCATCACATATGAAAAGCATTAGGAGTCGAAGTCGGGTTCTTGATAAGTCGTTCGTGAGAATGTTTTTCAACCACTGTAATTTAAGTGGCACTGTTGGAGTTTGGAAATGCCAGGAGAGCGTAAACCGACATTTTGTGGCATAGTGCATTGGATCTCCTTTTTCTCCGCAATGTATCGAGCAGTGTGGGCGTCTGAAGATTGAAGCGGATGAAGGTATGAAGGGAAAGGCCGTGCCCTGATTGAATTTTTTCCAACATCCCTCTTGGAAGATCTACATCTGAAAGTGACTCATCTCCAGATCATTTTATTGTCTCATCAGACATTTAGTTCTAAAAAGGCCTATTTTGTGTTCAAATGTCATCTAACATCCAGCTGATGTTGTGGTGAGAACAAGCTGACGATCAGGGTCATTTTTTCTTTCTGAAATTACAAATGGTTTCAGAAATTACTTTATTGGAGCTTGGAAATTAGAGGGCAAACCATTACTTTGTGGCATAGTGCATTGGATCTCCTTTTTCTCCGCACGATCAGTTGTCATGTGTTCGAAGATTGAAGCGATGAAGGTATGATGGGAAAGGCCAGTGCCCTGATTGAATTTTTCCCAACATCCCTCTTGAAAGGTTTACATCTGGAAGTGACTCATCTCCAGGTCATTTTACTGTCTCATCCAACAAAGTCAGTTCATGAACAGGCCATTTGCGGGTTCACGGTCATTGGCCATGTCATCTAACATCCAGCTGTATTCTGTGGTGAGACAGGCTGTGCCGTCAGGTCATTTTTCTTCCTGCAAAATGGCAAATAGTTTCAGAAATTACTTTGGCGCTTGAATTCGCCACATCAATCTTTTAGCACATTTTATAAGTAAATATACAACATATAAATACATTGTGGTTAAAATAAACAAAAAATAAATTTTTCTTTCATTTTTCTTAACATGTTTTGCTATTTTATTTTACATTAAGAGCTGTAAATTCAAATTTATGCGATATTTAGAATATGCTTTAAATCTCTTTGACACGAAATATAGTGCCTCCGTTAATCGCAATATCTAGCAGATCTGCATGACAGATTAGGTTCATCTATTTTCTTTCGTTCAATTCTATTTTAAAGCCTCACTCTTTGCATTTTTGGTACAAAATTCACATTAGGACTAATGGAATATAAGGACTAATTTTGGTAGCTACAAAGAGGCAATTATTAAAGCAGGATGAATAGATCACAGAATATATTGTTACGAAAATTGTCTGGTGGATGTAAGTAAATGTAGTCAAACAGGAAGGATATTAAAAAAATGACGCTTTATTCCCCGAATATTACTGTAAAGATAATACACGAAGCACAGTTAAAAAATGAAGCGCTTGTATAAATTGACACCACAAGCAGATCACTAATAAATATCAGTAACAGTACTTTTAATAGCGCTAAGCGTATTTCATCTGACCAGCTTACACTGCGGACAAAATTCCAAAGAGATTGATTCCTCGTTTGAGAAGTTCAGTATTTATAGCTATTCCGACAGGACGTGATGTCACGTAGCATTATTTCGCAAGTTCTCCATATAGAGGAGGGATAGGACCATTATTCTTTCCTACCATAAGATTAATACGGCAGGAAAACAACATTGCAGATTCGTAACAATGTTTTGGAACCTTGAGATATGTTATCACCATTTAAGATTAAAAATGATTACGTTTAACGGTTGGTTAGAGTTGTGCGGAAATGAATCGTTGGATTTTAGAAGGGGAATTACGCAGTCTTGGCCAAAATTTGGTAAACCTGGAGTTTAAGGTGCGTACTATTTTCTCGCCAATTTTCTTTGGCGCAATTTTATTTGCAGTCGCCAAACGCTGTTTAGGATTTATAGGTCTCCTGTGCATTCGATGCCTATGGCATCTCAGAACGAGAGATTGGGCACGCAATGGCTTCGGCATTGCAAGTGTGCACCGGGCAAACTTTTTTAACTGAAAAAAAACATCAGAGGCTTCGTTTTCAGCAAAGCGGGCTCCTCATAGCTTCGCTTTTTCATTGCGTAACGAAACACACAGGAGAGCATAAACGCAGGAAACACATCGTCTGAAGACGACGAAACGTAGAAAGGGAATTATTGTTTCCAGAAAAAACATTCCTTATTCGATATTTGGAAGCCATAATCAGCAATACAGAGAAAAAGAATCAGCAAATTCGATGTAAGAAAATCTTTAGAAGAGAAGCGAACGGTTATTGAAAAAATTCGTTTGGTAAATGATCAAAAATTCCAAATGAAGTATTATTCAAATTCGTACGCCTACCAATAAAATCGAGGGGAGCAGACAGTGGACCAATGGAAATGACGCGAAATTAAGGGCATGCGTAAACAAATCACTGTTGGCGCAAAAAATTTTAACTCGCATCCGAAACAAATGTGTTGGCACTCTCTATCTCTCTCTTGGCGACCAACAATTGGCGAGTTTAAGGGAAACGAAGTGAGTTCGCTCCCTAAACGCCAGGTTTACCCAAAATTATATTTTTATTTTCGTTTTTAATTTGATGAAGGTGTAAAATCTGGACTTCTGACATTCACAGCCACGTTGTAGTAAAGCATCGAAGCTTCCATATGACGTTGGACGGAGATTTCTCAGCAGAGGACCCCTTTTTACATAAATTTTGCTGTTCTCCCCTAGGTAGCAGAAGTTCCCTTTTAAAATCAAGCGATTTAAATACAAAGTCATCGAAAATTTAAAAATTACATGACTTTTACTGTACCCTAAAGAGAGTTTTCGAATGCATCTAAATTATCTAAATTGCAAAGGAAATGAACAAAAGCCAACACAACTATTGCAAGATGAAAGAAACAGAAGAGAGAACCACACAAAAGTAATCGAAGCAGGAATAAAAGCTGATTATTCCTCCCACGTTTCCATAACTTGGCCACTTATCAAAAACACCAACACCGGCTCTTGCGGCTACTTCCTCCTAATTCGAACAATAAGCAAAAGAAATAGAAAACCTTTCTCCTGCTGCGAGAAGACATTCGCAGCTTTAATCGATTGGACAGTTCCAAAGAGAAGAAAGAAATAGAGTAAAAGGAGAAGCATCGAGAGAGGTGACCAACGAAGCAAGACGAAAAGCGCATCTGTTCAACCATTCCTATTGCAAAACTCCACTTTTTTGAAAATAAGATCAGTTTGCCCAGTGCAGGTGTCTGGCCCAAAAAGGTTGACTTCACTCGGAAGAAGAAAATAATCGAAAGAAAATGCTTAGAAATACGTCTGAAATAAATTTCATAGCTTAGAAATTCTATCCAATAGAGAATAAACCTAATTACTGAAAGGAAGACTTTTAGAATAAATTGAATATTCTTATTTGTAATCTATCTCTTTTAGTATTACCTGGTCGTGATTTTTTTTGTCTTTGGCTTGAAAGATTTAAAAGTGTTTTACGCAAGTTTTAGTTGATTCCACTTTCTTTCTTCCAAACATTTTCTTTAGTTTGTTTCAAATTACTGAATGATGGCACTGTTGCTTGAGCAAAAGAAATTCTTGTGCAGTTTAATTTAACTTTACGTTATTACAAAAATATATTTCAAACTTCATTTTAATTGCGTTGTATACAGTTTCATAAATATTTATATCTCATTTTCTTCCGATTGAACGTGGATTAGTTTGCGAATATGCAATTAATCTCAAAAAATATATTTCTTTCTAGGTTTTAATTATCGCTCATCATATTCATTTTGAAATAATCCTATTAATTTTGAAATAATCCTATTAATTTTGAAATAACCCTATTAATTTTGAAATAATCCTATTAATTTTGAAATAATGCTATTAATTTTCAAATAATCCTATTAATTTTGAAATAATCCTATTAAGTTTCAAATAATCCTATTAATTTTGAAATAATCCTATTAATTTTGAAATAAT
>BGPR01004076.1:15358-50103 GCA_013235015.1 Araneus ventricosus
CTATTAATTTTGAAATAATCCTATTAATTTTGAAATAATCCTATTAAGTTTCAAATAATCCTATTAATTTTGAAATAATCCTATTAATTTTGAAATAATTCTATTAATTTTGAAATAATGCTATTAATTTTGAAATACTGCTATTAATTTTCAAATAATCCTATTAATTTTTTAATAATCCTATTATAGTATTGCATTACAAAATTAAGACTGATATGGAATTTTTTAAACGACTGTAAGTAGAATAATAGGACATTTTAAGCAACACCAGCAATTTATCAAATATTTATTTTATATTTTCTACTTTATCAAAAATTATTGGTGTATAAAATGCAAATTATATTAAGAAAGATTGGTTTGAAGTGAAAGAGAGACATATAGTTGAAGATAAATCGCTACGGTACTGTCTTTCGCATATTTTCGTGGGTTTAAACAGAGTCAATTAATTCATTTGTGATATGCATCATCGTTAAATGCATAACACAAGTTAACTTTGTAATTCATAGTCCATCGGGTAGAAGGAGGATGTGATATTACAGCAAAACCTAACTGAAAGTTCACTTAGATATAAGATGATATGTCAGTTTTTCATTTAATGGATGAGTTAGTCAAACACAGAAGCAGGTGTCTCCGGTGAAAAGAGATGTAGGCATTTCTAAAAATAAATCTTGATTCAGGATGCCCATAGTTGAAGACCAAAAGAAAATTTCTCAACCACAATACTTAGGTATATACAAATTCCAGTTTTAAAAGTAAAATCATTTTAAATTTTCATTTGAAGTAAATGTCATTTTTTATGCTATTTGAGTCAATAAATATACCGCTGAAAAAAAATTACGAAATTTAAGATTCAATACGATCCCCCTATTCTTTTAGTTATATTTAGCATCGTTAATTTTGATACGATACTATTTTAAACAAAAATAGTTCCAGTCTATTGCGAATTTAAAAAAATCGAGTTATGAAGCTTTGAATTTTATTATTTTAGGCCATTTTAATATCAGCCTCGAGGAAACTCTTAAGAGTGATGGATAAAAGATCAAATGCTATGTATTGCACTATAAATGAAAGAAAATTTTATATTATTTATTTATCAATATTTTTTTTAGAATATGAGAAATATTCCCTCAGCAAAGTAATATTACTAAACTTTACGTTCTTATTCCGTTTCCTGTCTCTCACAATACTAAAACGAGAAAAATACCGGCCAATAAGGGATATTCTGCTAGTAAGATACAGAATAAGAGACGGCGCATCTGAGAAGGAGATAAAATAAAACCAAATAATATCATTTTAATGGCTATATAATTATATATAAGTAATAACCTCACTTAAGTTTGCTTTAAATTCTAATATTATATATTTTAAAGTCTTAATGCATTCCAAAATCACTTTTCTTAAACTCCAGTTTCGTTCTATTTTCCGCGTTGTAGGTATATTAAATCTCTCATTTTGGCATATTTATTACTAAAAGAATATTTTAATCGCTTCCACGCGCCAACATAAATCTCGAAATAAGCGAATTCTTTTCCAGACTTTTCCCTAAAACAGTTACGTAATATACTAAAAATAGCCAATGTTCCCTTCACTTTGATCACGTGTCTGTATGTTAAATCCTTAACTTAGAAAATGCAGGGATTTTCTGCTCTCTTTTGGCTTGAAAACTTGAATCAAGATGTATGTATGTCAGCCACTCTCCCATAATAAAGGAAAATTAGTTAATAACTCGGCCTGTTTTTTTTATTTAACGACTACAACAACGAAAATATTTCATATACAGGGTGTCCAACAAAGGACTCCCTCATTTTAAAATTAAGTAACTCAGCAACGGAGATCGATAGAACATTGAAACCGGTGGAATGCTTAGTCTGAGACCAGTAAAAATCTCATAGAGAAGTTTCAAAATTAGTCACAAATCTTGCCGACAGGTGGCGCTGTACGTTGCAATCACTATTCAGAGTCGGAGAAGAAAGCTGTAAACTGTCCTATACAAGCACGAAAAATGCGCATTTTGAATCGATTGTGATGTGATTGCAACGATTGCTTGCAAATGACAGTTTATAGCTTTCTTCTCCGACTCTGAATAGCGATTGCAACGTACAGCGCCACCTGTCGGCAAGATTTGTGACTAATTTTGAAACTTCTCTATGAGATTTTTACTGCTCTCAGACTAAGCATTCCGCCGGTTTCAATGTTCTATCGATCTCCGTTGCTGAGTTACTTAATTTTAAAATGAGGGAGTCCTTTGTTGGACACCCTGTATATATTAAATTCGTATTGGTATTGCTTCGAAAATGTATGAAATTTCTTATTGTATTTCAGCTTATCAACTGCATTCAAAGTGATAACACTAAAATAGGTTGAAATTGCACCAAGTGGCGGAAGAATTTGCCAAAACGTGTATTTATATTCAAGAATTGAAGCTCATACAGAATCTATAAACGAATGAACACCACGTTGATTTCCTCACCTTTAACCCCTTCGGGACTGAAGGAAATGTGCCCACCGGCCGGGAGCTGGCAAGCGCATTCTGTGCCCACCGGCCGAAGCATTTTCTCCCGCTAAGCCTAACACGCATTAAAAGTGCACGTTACATAATAATGCATAAAAAGTGTCATTTACATAGAAATGAAACTATTTTTAAATATGCGGTAAGCGATAGCATATTCTAAATTATAAAAAAAGTTTAATTAAAATACTTGATTTTTAATAATAAAAAATAAAAATATAGTGTATTTCCCTATAATTGAATGTACCTAAATAAACACTAGATTATTGATACAAAATTCGAAAATATAGGAAAAAATAAATATTTACATTCAATATTATAAAATACTTCAAGAAAATTGTAATAATTAACTCTTCAAAGACTTCTGAAAAATCTTCTATTTTAGGACTCCACTGACATGACGGAATTGGAATCGATATATTAGTACTATCCTCTTCTAATTCAGAATTTGATGATTCATAACTATCTAAAGAACTCTAATAATTTATCACTATCGTCGGAAAAATCCATAGATTTGTCATTTAAAAATTTACATATTTCCTCCTGGGAAAGTTAACGCGTTCTTTTAGCAATAACTGCAAAAATAAAACAGAGAGGCAAAAAAACCCTTGACAGAATATCTCCCATAAAATCTCAACCCAAGCGAGAGGAGAAACTATAAACTAATCACTCCAAAATGAGTTAAAGAGTTCTTTAACACATGCTTCAATTTACACTCACCAGCACGTGTTTCTGTTTATACTCTCAAAAATCAAATAATTCTATTAGAATGATTCACAGACACGTGGCCGATTACAATCTGATCTCGAAGAGAGAAATACTAATGTACGAGACCAATCCTTTGAAAGAAACATGGAATAGTAACGCCATGTGATAGAAAACATTTTGTTCCAAAAGCCAAACGCATACGTGCGGCTCTCGGCCCACAGCAGCACTTTCGCCGTAACGCAAGGATGCGGCGCTCGGCCCTGAGATGAGTCAAGCTGAAACGCACATATGCGGCGCTCGTCCCGAAGGGGTTAATGATTAATCTTAATATAAATACAAGTCATTGTGGGTTTGTATGTTTGTATGTATGTTTGTATCTATGTTCCACATCTCCTCCTAAACCACGGCACTGATTTCGACCAAACTTTGCACACTTATTAATTAAGACAAGGGTATGATTACTGTCAACTTTTTAAAGCGCTAAAGTTAATTAAACAGTCAGTTAATTAAAAAGTAACCGAAACCGTTTTTCCGCTGTAAGTTCGGAGCAAATTATCCCCCGAAAATTATTTTTATACCATTTTAAAGTTCAAAATTTTACCTTTTTAATGATATCAATTTTATATCTGTGACATTTTTCCTTCAATTTGTATTAATTTTTCAAAATTTAAAAAAAAGTTGACACGCAGGCGATTTTAAAATAAATCAAATTTAATGATACTAGAATTGATACTGATGCGTTGCTAGGCAACGGTGTAATTACTTGGCCATTATTTTTTCTGTTTATTTTTTTTCAAATATCGTTTGGCAATGTTTTCATTGGTTCTTAAAGAATTCTAAAGCTTATTTAATTTGATTAAAAAATCACTGCAGTTCATATCACCTGTCATTTTTACCTGCGTTTCCGAAGAAATAATAAATCCTTAATAATATATTAAATGAGAAAGTGTGTCTGTCTGTTACGCTTTGACGGCCAAACTACACGTAGAATAACTTATTTTGAATGTCAAACATCACGTGATCATAAAGAAATCCGCGATTATGTGATCTTTTAGAGAAAATAAACAAATAATTTATTAATGGAATAATAAATGTAATTACTCAACTCGACACTTGATTTTCATTTTTCGAGTTTGCAGTCTATTTAATTTTAGTGATTTATACTTCTCCATATCAGATTTTATTCAAGAAGCTGTTGATAAATTGACGCCGGGACAGAAATCTATTGATAGATGTAATATAGCTGCAAGAGATTTTAGATTAAAATTTAGAAACTAAAGTTTATTATAACTAAAGGAAAATATGCGACGATAGAGTATTTTGTTTTATGTATTCTGTTGAATGGTAGAAGCGCATGACATATAGCATGGTGGATGATATATTACATAGATTGTAAGCACCTAATGATACCATTGAGTACAATGATGTAATTTACAGTAACGGAGAATATATGAAGAATAGAGAATGATTGTTGAATTAGTAATTTTGGCACTGATTAATGAAAGTTTAAGTCAGATACATAAAAAAAATATATGTTACAAGTAACGTCATATCCTGTAGAGTTCTTGAACTCCTTAGAATTGTCAGGGGTACCTTCCGACAAGCTGATATTAAAAGTCGGTGTGCCAGTACTATTGATACATAACCTCCATGTACCGAGACAGCGCACGGTTAAAAATTGCACACCTAGGTCCAAACGTCGTGAGAATGTTTTAAAACGAGAGAGTGTTTTAATTTCACGCATTCCGATAATACCGAAGGATTTGCCATCCAATTTCAAAAGGTAGGCTCAGGGCCAGACACTCAAAGGGGCAGGCGTACATTTTAAAAACCATATTTTTTCCATAGGCAACATGTCCAGACCACTAAACCTCTACATTCGTGCAAAAAACGTAAAACAAAAAAACGTAGTATACAAAAGTGTGTTAGCATAGATAAATAAATTACCTAACTATAACAGCAGACACTCCTGTTAGTCGTCCAATTATGTATTATCAACCGTCAAAACTTTTAATTTTCCCTTTCAACATGTAACGAAACATTTACATTCGTGAATTTAAAAAATTTAATACTTCAAATTCTTTGCGCACGAAGTCGCGGGTTACAGCTAGTCCTGAATAAAAAACGAAAGTAAGATTTTTCGAACCTTTCTAGAAATAACGTGTTGCAAATATAATTTAAAAACACTATCTGTTATTGACAATCTATAATACCACCAACTCCCTTGCTGTAAATCCCTATTATAATCCAAGATTTGTGAATGAGAGCAAGTACTTCCATAGCTAGTTCATAGGTTATTTATGTACTTCAAAGTAACAGAACTCCCCATATACTGATGGAGTAATTGATAGAGTATTCCTAAACTGTCCAAGAAATCGGAGGTATTGATTGTTTCTTATACAGACGAGTGACAGAGATAACAAATAAATTTCTCTATCTACTATGGATATCTAGTTGAGAAATTGGTCTGAAATCGTTTCATGGGCTCAAATTAAATGCAAAATAATTTATAATGAATCTCTAAACGAAGAATTAACAAGGCACTTACGAATAAACAACAATAAAATACAATTAACTCTATGTTCTTTGTCTCTTGTCTTTCCAACAAGGAGACTCCACAGTGGTGGAACGCTCTTTATCTTTTAAATAAATTTTCGTGAGCTTATATCAAACCGCAATGAGGTAAAAATTATTTTTTAAATCAATTTCCCAAAGAGTCCATTAGCGGAGTAAGGCTACATTAATTTACACCACGGGTACTTAGGGTCAAAATCGCTTTGGCGCAAAACCTCTTCGAAATCCACGCCTATTACACAAAAACGTGCACAAGATTCCTATCTGGTTACCAAATGGCGCGAAGAAACCCAACGACACGCAGCAAGACAAAAAAAGCCGACCAGCCGAGAATGAGAAAACATACGCTGAAACAGGCTTACGCTTAATTTGGCTAATACTTTTTATGCTGCGGAATTGTGAACTGCACAATCTTTTCTCCTTGGCGAGGCATTTTTTATTTTAAGTTTCCATGTCACGGCGATTTAGCGATGCGTTAAAAGTAAATGCAAATTCTGTAGAATGCCGCATCAATTTGTTTCCCTTAAACTTCTGTATTTTAATTCTTCTCAGTTCGACTTCTGGAATAAAAAGGGGGACATTTCATTGATGATTCACATAATTTATGTTCTTTTCTGTGTTTTCTCACTGCATTGCAAATGAATTGAGATATTTTCTTTAAAGTAATAAAGATATTTTGTCCTTTTTGCTCTAAATTTTGCGTTTTACAATTCGTTTGAAGCAAAGAAGATCAAAAAATGGAATAAGTTGCATTCTCCGTTACGATGTTAAAGAAGATCTTCATAGCTTATGTATATATGAGTACATAATAAACAGAGTGATATCAAATCTGCATTTTAAATACAAAGGTTTTAAATTTACATTTCCCTATTTTAAAGGGAATATTTCATTTTAATAGATATCCCCGAATTTATTGACTGTTTTGAAGCAACGAAGCCTGCTTTAGTAAATAGATCTTACTTTTGAGCCATATAAACACCGAATAATACTTTCCGTAGAATACTGGCGAACATATACGCTTTCTGTAGAGGAAAGAAAGAGGGTATGATGCTTTTTGAATGGAATATGATTTCCTTATTCAGGATTTATTACTTAGAATATTAAATAGGTTTATTTAAGCCACTTAATAAATTTTAGTTCCTTAAAAATCTTTACTTTTGTGTCAGAAAATTAATTTTTTTTTTTTTTTTGCTACAGAAGAGAAATTTTTGAAAGAAAACTCCTTCGACTTTAAAACTAATCCATGTTTCAAGCTAGAGCATTGTTTCCTATCTGATACTCTTTAGCTAACAGATGTGTATATTTTTATCCGAAATATGAACATATTTTTTGATGATGAATATCTTAGCTGAGTGTATGAAAAATGATCCAAGGTTCACGTCCTATTTTTCCTTCACAATTTTTCAAAATTATTGAGAAAATGATGAAGAGAAATATGTTTTTCGTACCGTTACACACATAAAAGAGCTTCCTTGAACCTTGTGTATGGATATCTCTTTGCTTGAGTATTAGCCTATACTGTCTAACGAATAATTTATGTATTGAAACAAATTGAGAAAAAGATGAAGAGAAAAATTGTTTTTCGTAGAGTTACACACATAAAAGAGCTTCCTTGACATTTTTTTCCTTTTTTTTCCCTTGGATATCTTTTTGCTTTTACTTATTGCATTGCCTTTTGTATTAGGCTTTACTGTCTATCGAACAATGTATGCATTGAAACATATTGAGAAAAAGATGAAGAGAAAAAATGTTTTTCGTGCCGTTAGCCACATAATAGAGCTTCCTTGAACCCTGTGTATCGATATCTCTTTGCATAAGTATTAGCCTATACTGTCTATCGAACAATTTATGCATTGAAACATATTGAGAAAAATGTTTATCGCACCGTTACACAAAGAAAAGACATTCCTTGAAACTTGTGTATCGATATCTCTTTCCATAGGTAGTAGCCTATACTGTCTATCGAATAATTTATGCATTGAAACATATTGAGATAAAGATGAAGAGAAAAATGGTGTTTCGTACCGTTACACACATAAAAGAGCTTCCTTGAACCTTTTGTATCGATATCTCTTTGCATAAGTATTAGCCTATACTGTGTATCGAACAATTTATGCATCGAAACATGCTTATTTATCGTTGAATGGACCATTGCAAATCATGAAGCGGCGGCTTGTGACATTTAAAAACACGTGTTTAAATATTTAATATCTTCAAACCTTGTTTGAATTATAATAATTTCCTGTCCTTCTGATGGCCTCACAGGAAAAATCAAAAGATTTCAGGCCCATTTATAAACTATGTGAGATTTTCAACTTTGAATTGAAATAACTTTTGAGCTGAAATAATTTTTAAAAGTGAAAACTTTTAGAGGTAACAAAATATCGCAGCCTAATACAAAAGAAAGCCTTCTCTTGAAATCATCTTGAACTTATCTACAACCTTCAAATTTTCTTACCTAATCTTCACCGTTGCTCTAGAATGAAATTGGTCGGACTCAAGAATTACTGCAAAAATTTAAGTGGATGTCTGGAGCCACCCCCTACAGCCCAGATTTGGCACCCAATCTGGGTTTCAATCACTTATCTGGAGCAAGATTCTCTTCAGAGAGTGATGTGAAAACAGTTGTCGAGAACCGGCTCAATGGATAGGACGTGATGTCTTCCAGGCCGGGTGAAGCAAGTTGTTCCTGCATTTAGATAAATGCTAAAATAGATTTGGAGATTATGTGGGAAAATAATCGGCAAGTATGCCTCTTAATTACATGTAATATCTTATTACAGAGGATGCATTTTGTATTAGAAATATCTTTAAAGTGAAAAGTTTGAGTTATGATAGCATGACAATTCTACCTCATTCAAGACTTTGCTCAAGGCTTTCAGTTTAAAGCATTAAATTAAATGCTGTTAATGCATGACTGTTTTCGAAGGAAGACTAAAATAGTGTTTCTTCTGTTATTCAAGAGTAAGACTAGCTTCGATAAAGGTCTCTCAATTATTCATTCATCTCTATTCTATGGTAAGACTAAAATAGTGTTTTGTCTGTTAGTCAGGAATAAGACTCGTTTCGATAATAGTTCCCCAATTTTCATTCATCTCTATGCTATGGTAAATATTCGAAAATTGTAGGGGAAAGTCATTTTCAAATTTGAGACCCCAAAAATTTCATTTTAGAAAAAAAATTAATTTCGTCATCTTACCCGACTGTGCGGGTAACAGGATGAACGGTGTCGGGTAACATGACGAACGGTGTCAGGTAAGATGACGAACTTAGATAAAAATTTAATTCAACATCCATATGCTATCAAAAAAACTATTTAAAAGTTTTGAGATCAAATCTTGATCATAAAAAATTGCACATAACAGAAAACAAACATAGTCAGACTAAAGTAACAGCACAAAACAAATGAAATATTATCAATCGAAATTTGAGTTTCAAACCTTAAGAAATGAAATAGAATCGCATCGCGATGGGCTTGGATTTTATCCCAGCCAGTATAGGTGGAATAGGGTCAGAGCTTGCACATAAAACATTGAAATCATTGGCTTAGCTACTTTCTTCTTTTTTGTAGAATTTTTAGTAGGTTTCTTGCGTTTAGTCTTCTGTTGTCACAGTGTTAGTCATTTATCTTCTTTTTCCTCTACCACTTTTTTAAAACAGATCCTCATTTTTCACTGGAGTACCAGGGAGTTGAAAGAAGGTCAAGTGGCAATCAGGTAGCACGGCGAGCTCATAGAATAACGTATAGGGTTCGTCATCTTACCCGACTTCGCCTTTTTATTCAAAAAAACATTGAAGGATATCAGCTCGTAAGAAAAATTAAAATAATACATCATTGAAAACGTTTTGATTAGCTCTTTACGAATATCACATATGTATAAATTTAAATATTTACTCCATGAACAATATCCCTTACTAAGAAACAAACAAAATTTGCGTAGGAACAACTCAAAAACACATTCCCGCGTACTATGAATCACACTAATAACGGGGTAGAATCTTTTGGTGTGAAACGAGTAGCTAGTCGCTATAGGTCTCCGATGATGCAGAATCGGGGCATTCATCCAGGGACTTTTCAAGAAAATCCAATTCGTTATCTTACACTCTTCGTCGTCTTACCCGACTTTCCCCTACTATTTAACCTTCTGAATCCTAAGATCATTAGAATAGAGGGACCTCAAAATACGGGAACGCCCGAGTTCCTCTTTCAAAGGTAAGGGGAAATTGACCCCCCCTCAAAAACCACAATGACAGCCGGCACTGTCCGAATTCTAAGACAGCCCCCTTTTTCCTTAACGCATCTGGAGGAGCCACAGTAAGAAAGAAAGCGTAAGACGAGGATGTGAAATCAACCACACTTAAAGAAAGAGGGTGGAAATTTAACAGTAATTTTCGGACGCTTCGGACTGCCTCCGTCTGTTGCTTGAAGGGACTTTTCGGACCTTTTGAGGATCGATAGAGTTAAAATTATGATCCAAAGTGGTGATTAAAATGATAATTTATTGTAACTGCACAGGAATTTATTACATTCTAATTTTGAAAGCATATTAATACCATAACAACTTAAGATCGTTAGCTTTAGGAATAAAAGCATGTTAGCATTAAAATATCCTCATTAAATATAATTAATTATTTTGTCATACCTGATAATAAATCTTTGTTAACTTATTGAATCCTACGCACAGGCATTTTTCAATTTTCAAACATCTCGCATACTTTAAATGCAAATTCCATATTATATTTCTCACAAATATTTATGACTCATTTCATTGTAATTACAAGTAAAAAAATCCAATTATTTTCTGAATAAAATTGCTGAAACGTTTCCCGTCTGCAGTTTGGTTTAGAATATCAGATTTCATTTTGCATCCAGATAGATATATGAGGGCTTTTAAATTGTTTCTCAATAATCCCTAGAAAAGGAACTTGTGATTTAAAATTTTATAATAAATTGCACTCAAATGTCAGAATACTTGAGGATTATAATAATTAAATTGCAAATAAATTCCATTCGGCTGAAATTATTAGATATTAAGACGCATAAAAAATTCTAATCAATTCAAAATATGATCTTGAAAGTTAAGCTCATTTAATTTCTTAAGAATGCCAGCCATTTTGTGCTATTATTATTAACAAAATGCATAAACGAAGATTAAAAATATAATTGTATAAATGCATTATCATCAACAATCTGCTATTAATATCATCATTTATTCTAAAAAAAATATTTCACTTGAAGTCATTAATGTATGATATAAGTTAGTCTGATTAAGGAATGTCCTATGTAAAAATATATATATTGAAGCCATCAATAAATAACTCAGATCATTGATATTTCATTTCCAATTAATTTAATTATGCAAAACTTTTATAAAAATATTTAAAATTAGATTAATCATTCCTCTGTTGAAATTTGTGGAAGTCTTCATTTTTCGCAAAAGTCATCAAATATCTCATTAAAATTGCATTACTTTATTATGATTCATTACAAGAATTTGTTTAAAATAGTAAAATATTATAATTGTTTCCAATTTCAGCCCGCCCTAATTTCCATCTTAGAGAGTTTCTTCAAGAATAAATACTTATCTATGTAACCTCCATAAGATTAAATTACATTACAACCTCGATTAATCGAACTTAAAGGAGAGGCGAAGCCGTTTCTGATTCCAAATTTGTCGGTTAAGCCATGGACATCGATTACTATTTTGTATCTAATTAGAGAATGTACTTAATTCTGAAACATTTTGAGGGTAAAACGATTTCGAAACTCTCTTAGTAGGCTACACCTATGGTCCTTATTAACTCTTTAATCCCGAGGTAAGTTTTTTCTTCTAGTCCCTTTAAAACCGGCCATTTTGAAAGTATGGGACATGAATTGGACTCTCTCAACCTGGGTGGTCATTTACCCTACCACCCAACTCCCCCTTCTATATCCTTCCCTTAAGGCGCACGGAAATGGGATATGGTTGGCAAGAATAATTGGACTCCCTACCGTGCTTATCTCTGAAACATTCATAGAACCCCACATCCCCTCAAATAAGCCAACTGCCTCAGACCGGCCTTCGTCTCTGTTAACCCTTTACAGTTCACTACATGTATCTTTTCGAAAATTATTAAATTTATTTCAAAAATGAGTATTAGACATGTAGGTAATCATAAATATGTAAAGGAAAAAAATTAAGCATTCTTTTATTTTCAGGAAATTTGTGGTTTAACAGTGACACCATCGAACGGTAACGGGCTATTTTTCCTCCGAACAACTTATAATCGAAACACAATTTAAATATGTATTTAATTTATGAGTATACGTGGGTATTCAGGATGTTCAACCTTCATAAAATTCAATATTACTTTCGAAGTTCCTATTTTTAAAAATATCAAATTGTGGAAGAATCCTCATCATTTTGCTTCTCTTAGAGATCGAAAGCAATTAAGCTCTTGCAATGCCGATATCTTTGTAAATACTAATTCTATTGAACTGGAATTTTTATATAAGTTGGCGTGTATATCTGACTCTTAAGTTATGAAAGAAAAATTACGCTACATTTCGCACATGCGCAGTAAAAAAATTGCTCAATGTGTGGTTTCACTGCGAAACCAATGAACGCTAAAGGGACCTTTTTAGACCGACCCGAGGCTTTTTACGCCTCGCTCGTTGCGAGAATCGTAAAGTTAACCCTCCGTCGGCCGCAATGTGCCTGGCAGGCACAGGTTCACACTATAGTACTTAATATTATTAATACCCATTAATTTTAGTTTTTAGCATTCTAAAATTAATCACTGACTTTCTTGGGAAGGCGTAAAAGAAAACAGTGGGGATACCGTTGAAAAAGTCTCGCCTTACGGTTATTTCTGTGCAGTACAATATGTGTTTTTTGGATTTGCGATTTCAGAGGCGTTTCGTATAACCCGAGTTCGGATAACTGGGGTTTTATTGTAATTTATTTTATCTCATATAAAACTTATATAAATTATTAATTTATCATCACATTCCATGCTTATTACGTTATTCATGATTCTTACTTCAGATGCTACATACATCCTGTTCAATCTCGATTGCAGCGCCTTCCCCAAGTGGGTGGCGAACATACCAGGGTTGCCATATTGGCCTTTTTAAAAAGACCTTGGTCTCAGGAATTTTCATTTGGCCTTTTTTTTGCTCTATTTTTTCCTTATGACTTTTAGAACTATTCTTAATATATAATTTAACTATTTTTCTAATTAACTTTAGAATATTGAAAAATAATATAGAACATTGTTGTTAACAAGAGTTGATAAATTTTGCTCGAACATTTCATTCTGGACCAACAAGAACAGAATTTATTTTTCTTTCAATTTTGCTTTTGCAAGTCGCGCATGTAGATGTTTAAAAAATTCCACTTGAATTTTAGTTTAATAGAACATCATTATACATATGTCCACCTAGTGGGATTCTTTTTCATGAAAGATAGTCATTTTCTTATAGCAAAACAAGGGGGAAATGTGCTCTTTAATGAAATTTTCCAATTTGGCTTTTTTGGCCTTATTTTAAAGACGGTTTGGCCTTATTTTGCTATTCTGATCTGTCAACTCTGGAAGAGACAAACCCTCCAGTTCTAGCGAAGAGTTGTTGATAGCTGGACTCAAATGTCGGTGCTCCTCTATTAAGCAGGAGGCAGCATATTTACCTCCTATCAAGCGAGGTATTTGAATTGTCTATATTTGTATCTCCTACTAAGCGAGATCGTATAGTCTTAAAATGTGGTTTATTTCCACTGTTTAATGATTATATCATTAATTACTATTTAGCCGCAATCTCTCTTTTGTTTTGTTGTTTACCTATGTTGAGTTTTAAAATAAATGATTGAAAAAGAAATATAGTCCATGTCCATTTTAATTAAAAAAATATCTATCTCATACACATCCTTATTCTATCTACCGCAAAAAGTTATCGAACTAAGTTTTGATAAAAAGAGTTCCTCTGTTTCCCCGGTGATGTTTCAAAATGTCAAGATTTCTGATATAAATTCTTCCTCAGATATTTACTTGAACAATTCAAACATAAATTTGAAAAAGTTTTATCTCCAAAGTATGCATTTTAATTAGAAAGTTTTCCCACTTTACTTTCTGGCCTTCGGGGCAGAGTTACTCTCATTATAAACTTTCAAACTTTAACTTAATCTGTCTTTTCGTCAAATCGTAACTCGAAATCCAATATTCCCCTTCAGAAACTGAAGTTCTTCGGTGATGAAATCAAATGTTCGTTATTTATTTTGCTCCACCGTTGGAATATTCAAAACGGAATATTGCATTAAGAAGCTGATTAAAGTTTTACTTTGAGTTCCAAGATCTAGTTTCTGATATAATTAAATCGATTAAATAAAGATAGTAAGAGGGATTGTTTGAACTCAGCAAGCTTGTCTGAGAGACAGACATAAGTGGAACATTATTTACGCTACAAGTTAACTTCTGTTTCAATATTTTTGACGAAGAAGGAATTTAAATTTGATCCGAATTTATAGTCATATAATTGGGTCATAAATAAAATGCCTTAAATTAATGAAAAGAATTAATTTTTAACTTCCAAGTTTGATATTCCTTCAAATTGTTTTTTCCGAAGTATACATAATTGCTAATGAGGCAAGGAATGAAGTATTTACAAATTCTTAAACCAATAAATCCACAATCATAGGAAAAGACTTCGTTAAACCTTTCATATAAAACTACAAATTTATTTATTTTACACTACAAGATAAAACAATTTCAAAAAATTTAGAACTTTTTTAAATCTTCGAGTTATTGTTTTCTATTAGATATTTCACATGCATTATTATACCGGGTACGTCATAAATCCGTGCAAACTTTAAAATTTCATAATAAAAAAAGTAATGCGTGGAAAAAATTTCTGTTTGCGCGAATATGATCTGAGGGACATTGGATTTTTCCATGTATAAAAAAAATCAGTATTCCATTCAATAAAACAGGGCTTTTATGCGCTTTCACTCCTTCCTCCATGCAAAACTTTCGCAATGCAATAGTTGTGGATTCACCATTCTTGTAGAAAAGTTTAACCACCAACGCTCGATCTGGTAACGATAGCATGCTGTCGGGATGGAATGACGAATCCATTTGCAGCCAGGTGTTTTATTAATAGCCTGATTTCCCTAAAACGTCACAGTATGACATGTGAGCGCCCTCTTTCGGCTACTTTTTGAATCATTTTTTTAATGGGAGAAAAATTCCATTGCCCCCTGAGCGCCCTCTTTCGGTTACTTTTCGAATCATTTTTTTAATGGGAAAAACATCCAATGACCCTGCGAACATATTCGCGCAAACCGAAACTCTTTCCGAGCATTATTTCTTTCATTATGAATTTTTGAAGTTTGCATGAATTTATGACTCACCCGGTATGTAAGATTATTCATTGCATGAAAAAAACATTGTTTGAATTTTGCCGAAACTGATTTTAAACTATTAGTGCTAGTTGTCATATAAAAGGCATATTATAAATTGTTGGTTGCTCCAGGCTCAGTTGAACATCAGTATTTCCTTTTATCTATTTGACTTCTACTTAATGTTTCAAATTTGATAAATTTAAATTTTTTTTAATGATAAAATTTAACAGGATTATTATTAATAATCTGCCTTTCAAATGAGTAACCTCATTTTTTTTGTTCACCAAATTAACAATTATTATATTGGAGTATTGAGAGGTAAAACGTAAACGAAATCTTCTAGATTCAAATATTGCTATTTTTAGCAAAACTTTATTGAATGAACCTGTGGTTCAAAATACAGAATCTCAAGTGTATAATGCGGGGATCGTAGGTCCTACAGCTCGAAAGGTTGAAATTGAATGCCTGTTTCATATTCATAGATTTCTCAATTTCCAACCTCTCGTCTGATCATTCAACTATGTACCCTTTAGGATCTCTCCATTATCCTAAGAGCTGAACAGCACTCAATAAAAGTGCCCCTTTCAAGCAAGGTAAGTAGGCGATGAAGTCAATCAATAACTCTTCGCACAGCGGATATAGGCAGCTAAACCCCTCCATCTCTCTACCCGATTTCCAGTGGGCCAGCATCTTTCATTACGCCAGATGACTGAAATGTCTGACTTACAACACCTGCCAGCGAGCAATTTTATCGCTTTCAGCATGTCCCGTGGAGTCTTCCGCGACATTAAGCAGCGCCTGTAGGTAATTACACCATCCATCTCCAAGAAGAATAAATAGGGTGTGTAAACACCCCTCCCCCCCCCCCCCCCCCCCCCCCCCCCCCCCCCCCCCGGGGGGGGGGCTGTGGAAAAGGCTCACATGAAAAAAAGCCGTACACACACACATTCTCCGTCTCTCTCAAAAATTTTCATCTCCCGTTTTAAGCGTCCATCGTCAATACGCTATTAATTTGGTTTTTTTCTTCAAGCGATTTTTTTATTGAATAGATGATAGCTGTAATATCAACGAATTTATGGAAGGACTATATTGGATAAAATGGAGAGATATGAATAGCATAAACTAGAACATTAGTTTCTCCTTGCGGTTTGCCCTATTTATTTGGATGTTCTTATAATAATATTTTGAAAAACTAGAATAACTTTCACGCAACATGTCTTCTTCATATGTTAATATTTTCATTATTTACAGTTTATCGAGTCAAATAAACGTATAAAGAAAAGCATCGTTGTTTCCTGATTAATACTTGAAAGATACGGTAAAAATGTCACGAGACAGGTATTAAGTTCCTTTATCGAAAATACAATAATTCAATTTTTATTCTTATTTTAATATAAAATATATTCATGTTAGCGCATTTTCTTAACCCAGCTATTAGTTATTTGAGTAAATTTAACAAATCAAATATCATTAAATTTTGTTGGCGAATTTCTCTCTATCATGATTCCTTGCCCAACAGACAAGGAATCATGATAAAGGGGAAGTATGATACCTTATGTTGGTTAAAGACATCCCGATCATCTAGGCAACAACTGGTTTAGAAGTCTGACATAGCTCTCATACGTGGGGGTAGGTTGCCTTTCTAGTAAGCATTTCGGGTGAGTATTATACATTTGAGGTTCGTTTAAAAGGAAACTTCGAAAGCCAGCCTGACCGTATCCACCAGTTCGTTGCTAGAGAGCTCGTTGATCCATCAGTTTTCAAATAAATCTGATTCAAACCCTAACCAGGATAGGACCCCTGATCTTCTCTCTCCGATTCAAAATCTTAAATCTGCTTTTTCCTGGCCCACTTGCGGACTGTTATACTCCATTTCGTTTTCCAGAAAATAAAGTCTAGCAATTTTTTTCAGATTAAAATATAGGTTAGCCTGTAGGCGATTGATTCATAGTTATCTGACCTTTAGGCCTAGTACTTAACCAATAGAAAACCATTGTAGTAATTAAATAATACTGACAACTGAAGCACTTACATGTTCCAATGCAAATCAAGATCATACAAAGATAACCAAAAAAATAAAATAAACCTAGAGTTAATCTAATACAACTAAAACAAACAAGAAATCCATTCTAGTCCACTTTTTTTAAGGGCTAAGAACTATTTCAATGGATTCAAAATACTAATTGGGAAATTTTTCTGTAGGAAGCTAGCATTACGCCAAACTTTACCTATTTGCCTATATTACCTTCCACTTTACCTATTTGCTTACAAAGACGGCGATTCGAACACATATTAATTCTTTTCCAATATTATGCTGGGCAGTCACGCTAAAGCCTATGCGTGAATAAATAATATTGTGATAAAATAAGAAACAACATTTATAAATAAATCATATTCATAAGAAAAAGAAAAATGTTTTACCGGTGGTGAAAGTCTTTCCAAAATATTGGGTTAGGCACATCATGGACGATGTGTAGTCAAAACAGATCATGTTTGTGCTAGAGGCAACTAAGTTTTCATAACAGCCAATTATAAAATTCATAGAAATGCATCCAAAATGATGAAGTCCGTTTGTCAATTATTTTTAAATGCACAAATAACTCAATAATATTAACCAAATTAAAATCCCATATTGAATGCTACTCATCAGATTAAAATATAACAAATAAATCGGCATTCAAATGACAGTAATTGGCTAGACATTAGAAAAATAACCAACTGTGAAGAACTCATTAGACCCAGGCACAACTGCTTCTGATAATACAAGACAAAGTTTCAATAATCTATTATAACAACTTTGAAACGGTATTATTATTATAAGTACCCTTTCCCCAGAACAGAATGAATTTTAATCTCCTTTCAATTTATCAAAATTATTTAGTACAATATGCAATTAATGCTCTTAAAACAGAAGTCCCAAATGGGTTCTCTGTTTTCCAATGAACGTAAACCAATCAATTCAATCTATTCACAACTGTAAATGCTATTTAAGGCATTATCCGAATATTTTAATTGTTTGTATACTTAACTCATAAGCAGAAGAATATCGAACCCTAAACCTCTCACATTAAGCGAAACGATAATCGATAATTTTTGTCCATTCCTGGGACGAAGCTCTCCCTTAACGAGCATCTCGAGACCTAACTATCTTACCTCGGAAACTTCCAGAAAACAGCACTTAAACGCTCATGACTTTCAAATCATCACGAGATTCGATTTTCCAATCACAGTCCGGGCCTTCGGTTTTCGTAATTAGCTGAAAGTCTCTTTAGACTTACGTCCTCCTTATTCCAAATCTGATCTCTTTTAATTAGCAGCCATAAATTTGATCGGCACAGAAGCTTTTAAGAACCCCGTTTAATTTTTAAAACAATTTTTCCATCGAGCTTCAAATCTACTAAGGGGTATCTTAGGTATTAATTAATGAAACTTGCTTTCTGGAAAGCATTTATTCATTCCCAAATGAATGTTTTATATGTTTCCAGATAATTTCCAGGTGTAGGATTGTATTAGCACTTATAAATATTAAATATTGTTATACTACTCAAAACTCTGATTTTTAATCCATTTTTATTATAAAATTATCTTATTATTTAGTTTGCATTAAGAAATATTTCGAAATCAAACGAAGTCTTATTCTTATCGAATTGTTAAGAATATAATTCACAGTCACAGATCAAACAGTTGCAAATATTTATAAAAATGTTCTGATTTTTTTTCAAGCAAATATTTAAAAAAATCAGAATAAAAATTAAGTTAAATTCTGTGGTTCAATATACCCCGGGAGAGACCACTTTTCATCAAGTCATTAACAAACTTTACATTATTATTTTATCTTTATCATGACAAACGCTTATACAATGTCTGTCATCGCTTTAATTATATAGCTGTATGGCTCTAATTTGTGTTTCCAGTGTCCAGTTTTTATCAAGACAAACGCTCATGGAATGCTTTAAATCGGCTTCCTAATATAGCTCTATGGCCCTAATTTGCTTTTCCAGTTTTCATCTGTAAATCATATTTCATATTAATTTAAGAAGTTCCTCATTAGAGTGATGACACGTTTTCTACTGTCATCATAATATATATTGATATATTTTCATTGCGAGAAATATTGAAAGCTTTATGAAACAAAATCAAAAGATACATTGTTTAAAATGTATTCACATTAGGTAACCCCAAAAATATTTTTCACCTTTGTGCTTTCATATTTTGTTCAACATGAATATACAAAAGAGACGAACATTTATCTTAGATACATGAACCTTTTAATTACGTTTATACGCATTTTAGTTTTGCGTTTTAAGGAATTAAAATATACTAGAAGCTGGTTAATACATTCCTTTTCTGAAACAATGTATTTTATTATTTCCGACAAAAGTAACACGAATGAACTGAAAAGCAAATAATCCAACCATGATGAAATGTCATGAAAGAAAAAGAAATATTTGTTCCTGAATTTAATTTATGAACTTTTATTTCCTCTGAAAAATATCAGTGGAGTACCTGCAATTAAATGAAATATCATGTAAAGTCAAAGAACACGAATGATCTGAAAAGCAAATCAAATCCAACCATGATGAAATGTCATGAAAGAGGAAGAAATATTTGTCCCTAAATTTCATTTCCAACCTTTTCTTTCTTCGAAAAATATCAGTGCAATTAAATGAAATATCATGTAAAGTCAAAGAACACGAATGATCTGAAGAGCAAATCAAATCCAACCATGATGAAATGTCATGGAAGAGAAAGAAATATTTGTCCTTACATTTCATTTAAGAACTTTTATTTTCTCCGAAAAATATCAGTGAAGTACCCGCAATTGAATGAAATATCATGTAAAGTCAAAGATATGAGGAATAAAGCACATAATTGAATGCCCTGGTTGTTATGATTATTGTTACACAAGCTTATACTTGGTTGACTTTCTTGAAAAAAATTATTTCTTTTTTTAAAATTTCAAATTGTGCTAATCTCATATATTGGATTTTTATTCCTGTCTATCTCGTTGCAATAACCACTCAGAAATCACGTTAAGTAAACGAGTGTTAGAGTGTTGTGAAAAATATACCAAAAGCGATAACACGCATATTTCTATGTGAGAGACATATTTATTTAATTGTAAAAAATCAAAGTGATATTTGCTTGAAGAAGGCTTGGCTTTGAATGAATCCAAGCAAAATAAAAAATAGTAATTTTAAGCCATCTAAATCATCCTAAATTTTGCTTTACCATTTAACCTTTTAATCTTTTCTAATCTATTTGAAAAACCCAGCTTATTGCAATAATCGCCTTCTTTCCAATAAGCCTTATAAGTAACCTCATAATACTTCTTAAAAAGAAGGCGCGTAGGAAAAAGCGAAGGAAAGAAGACGTCTTAGCCTAAAGGTGCACGGCTTCATGAACCCGTGCATCTTTAGGCTAAACTCTTTTTCTCAAGCAGTTGGACTTATTGCAAGCATACACACAAACTTGTAGATTAAGAGATTATTATTTCAGTCTTCAGTCGGCTGAGGCGTCCAGTCATTTTACCACGGTTCGAAATTATACCATGTCAGTCAGAAAAGAACCCTCTTATGGATCCAAAACGGGAAGTTAGTATAAGTTAGCAAATCTAATTCAAAAAGCGTTAATGGAAAAAAATGTAGATAGATTTTTGTAGTTCTTGGTTACAGTTTGTATTCTGCACAGGATGTAGAATACAAATTAATTAAATGAGTTTCACTTAAAAGATGGAAGTCTTCGGTTATACAAGAATGCTACAGTTTTGCTAATTACAATATAGTTTGTCTACAATTTTTAGTTTTATGTAGTGTCAAAATTTGAGTTCTAAGAACGATTTTACAATAAAATGATGCATTGCAAAATGACGGCGTTCTTTCCAGTAAGATGGTTTCTCTACTAGCCTACAGCGTATGCATGTACAACGTCTTGATGCAGATTTTATATAAAGACAAAAATACTATGCTACAGAAACAAAATGTGCTTCTTCAATGTAAGATGATAATGTCGTATATGTATTATAAAATATAAAGTTTCCATGTTCCTAAGAGTTTCATGTGAGCAGTATCATTATAAATATTCTATTCCTTCGAACATTAAATTATTTTAATGTATACTTTAGTTAATAACATCTTTGAGGAATTGGCTGAAGTTAAGCTCATCTATAATGCACAAGAACTCACCAGTTCCTTGTGATTAAAAAGCTTTTAAGTTTAAAATGAGCAATTCTACTAATTGGTAAACATAAGTGATTCCAGCAAAATTATTTTGTGAGAGGTATGTGATTAGCAAGAAGATTTGAGTGCAGCGAAAGCAAGTTTCCACTCAAATGCAATAAAAATTAATTTAATGAGGAAAAAACTTATTTTTCGGCATACTTCTTAAGTTTGAGGAGGCTGATTTGGCTCCATTATGGAATAATTATTTTCAAAGATTGAAAACATTTTATTTATTTAAATTAGTAATCAAAATGAGAGTATCGGCCCTAATGAAATCTTGTAATCTTCTGGAATGATACTTTTTCAAGTGAATGAGCATCTTCTTCTGAAATTTCGATTTTAATAAGTCAAGTTTAATAGAAAATAATGAAATGTGGATATTTTTCTGGGCAGCTGAAACATCCTTGTTAAGTAGTCACTTATTTGGGAGGTAAGGGTATCTTAAAATTTTAATCATTTTACCGACAAAACGTATTAGAAATGTAAATAGATGTCTAAATATTTAAATCTAAAAGAATACTTTTCGTTCTATCTGTTTCTTAGAAATAAATGTGGCTTAATATGTGCGGAATTTTAAATTTAGTCAAGTCTCCAGTTAAACTTTTTAATCCCGAGGAGATTTTTTTCTTCTAGACCCTTTAAAACTGGGAGTTTTGGGGAGGAAGCGGCATGAATTGGACTCTCCCAACCTGGGTGGTCATTTACCACACCACCCCCTGCTATAACCTTCCCTTAAGGCGCACGTCCCCTCCCTCAAAAGAAGCCAACCGCCTCAGACCGGCCTTCGTCGCTGTTAAAGGGAAATTTTTAGAACGCCCGGTACCGCCTCGCTCGGTTTGAGAGGGTTAATTAGATTTCAAGCCCCATTTTTATGTCCTTGCTAAATACAGCAAGGCATTATGAAATCTATACTGGTGAATGTCTTCCTGACGAATGGTAGAAATTCGAACGTCTACTCTGAATCAGTGAAGCAAGATAATTCTTCAGGCTTTATTAGTCTTGTATACTTCAGGATAGATTGCATTCTGATAGTAACAATTTTCATATCACGCGATTTACAGAAATACTGTCAGCTTAAAAATATTATCATTTCAATATAAGCGAAAGAGAAAATTTCTGCATTGGTGTTAGTACGCAAAGAAAGCAATTTTTTTTATCATTACTTTATCATTCTCAAGAGCATACGAGTGAAAGATTTGTTGAACCAAAATATTTTTGTATTTGAAAAATTTTAAAATTTAATTTATGAATATAATTTAAAATTTAATTTATTAATATAATTTAAAATTTAATTTATCAATATAATTTATAATTTAAAATTTAATTTATCAATATAATATAAAATTTAATTTATTAATATAATTTAAAATTTAAATATAAAAATTAAAATTTAATTTAGAAAATTTAAAATTTAATTTAAAAAAAATTAAAATTTAATTTAAAAAACTAAAGAAAAAATATTTCAATAAATTGATATTACTATAAGGTTAAATTTTTGAATGTTAAAGTGGTGTAAAAATAGTTTTTGAACCGCAATTTTCCCTGGAGTTGTTGAAGAAAAACTTTAAAATTTAGGTTGATTTTTAATTTATTAGCAATCTAATGAAAATTTTGGAAAAATTCTGTCTTAGTGAGCACTTGCTACCCAAAAAGCAAATACTTGTTATATTTGGTACCTCTAGGCCAAAAGGTCTGCCATGTAGAGCGTTGCATTCTGTGCGTTACGATATTTTTTATACCTACCAGAAAACATCATCATCTTAAAAATCAGCTGTAGAAGTCAACGCAACTCTTTACAAATTATTTTTCTCACTATGCGTTGCATTTAAATTAAGTTTGTCTATTCCTTTTACTAATTCTTACTTTTTTTACTTCTGACAGGTGTTTTCGTTTAGATCAAGAATTCTTTTGCCGATGTTTTCGTATATACGTTACATGAGGAGGAGGTTTCGTTAAAAACAATCAATTGGAAAAAAATTTAAGTATTTCATGCTACTAAAATAAGAAGAACAGTTCCTCTATCAAAGTTCATTACGTAATATTAAGTCAAATTAAAATGCATTTTTTATTTGTAACACAAATACAATTTCATAAATACGAACTCTTAAGATATTTCTTACTTCAGCTCCGATTAAATGCACAAAAGTAGCACTGCGAAGATTAAGTAGTCTACTCCTGAAATGCGTTAAATTAAAGACATTTCTGAATTTTATTTTCAGTAAAATGTACCAGCAAGTCCGTGCGAAACTTTCGCATATTAAACCCCTCCCCGCAAATAAAGAATGATTTGGTACTTTGTTGGAATCTTGAAATAATGCATAAGAAGTGCATACACAAAATAGCAAAGTTGGGAAAATAATTGGTTACAGCATGTTTCTCTCAAGTTTTTGCACGTTTAACCTCAATTAGGTTACGTTGGCAGACGTGTAGTTGAATTACCTGATTAATTTAGATTAACTTTATAAAATACAAAAAAAATCTTCAGGAAGTAGTTTATCTCCATTATATCACAATGTCTACTAATAGTTCTGTGAACAGTAAAGCTCGTCACTCCCCTCAAGAAAATCTATCCGCTTTTCATCGCAGTCTTTAAAAGTTTTGTCATTTAATCTCGAATGCGAATTATTTACAAATCTGTACTTTTATCAGTATTAACAAAATTACAATTAAATATGATTTGACATTTATTAAAATAAATATCAATTCGATTTATATTAACTTTATGATTGATTTAGATTCGATGATAAAATGATTAATTTAGATTCCGATGATAAAATGGTTAATTTAGATTACGATGATAAAATGAATAATTTAGATTACGGTGATAAAATGATTAATTTAGATTAACTTTATAAAACAGAAAAAAAACCTTGAGGAAGTTGTGTATCTCAATGATCTCACAATGTCTACTAATAGTTCTGTGAAGAGTAAATCTCGTCACTCCACTCAAGAAAATATATTTGCTTTTCATCTCAGTCTTTAAAAGTTTTTTCATTTTTTCTCAAATGCGAATTATTTACAAGTCTGTACTTTTATCAGTATTAACAAAATTACAATTAAATATGATTTGACTTTTATTACAATAAATGTATTATTAGTACTTTTGGAGGCATTATGGATGCAGTTTCGTTTAACTAGAATCTTACAAAAAAATGCTGAAAATTACGTGACAAGCAATCATTAATACAGACACCTTCTTGAAACGGAATCAAAAAATAAAAATCCTTCACATACGTCGTTTTTAATGATTTCTAAAAACATTCTTGCCAGATTCGAAGAAAATCACACAAAGAATTTTGTCCCGGAAACAAAATGGCGAACGGTCAACTTAAAACAGACCTCACTTCGCTTTGTTACTGATGTTTTAATTTTTCTTTTAATAATCTTAAACGTTTAATTAACATTTAGCAAACAATTAAGAAATTAATTTTTTTAATGCAAATTAAGTATGCTATGTCAGAAGACGGTAAAAAAATTCTATTCAGTTATATCTTATTCATCACTGTAGGCTTTGTATCAGTTGAGGAAAAGGAATGTTGACAATAGAAATAATACATGGATACTTATATTACAGAGTGCTTAATGCGATGACATAAATGTTGTAAAATATAACAAACGAATAGACTCGTTACTTTTATCGCACTCTTAAAATGAAACATGTGTCGCTGAGGGATATCCCAGTGGGCTGGAAAAAGTTTTTCCACGGATTTCAGAATTTATACTAATCCAACTCCAATCTATTTGATTCAGTCCTTCGAAAACGTTTCTCTCCAATCCTATTCCCAAGCGTGAGATGACAGGAAAAGGGTCTCAACTCCGAGTAATCACCTGAAAAAAAGAAGAAAAAATACTGAGCATGGAAAGAGAGAATAATATACGGAAACAGACAGTTCTCCGACCCGTAGAAATAAAAAATATACCCTCCAGTAGTTTTCCAGCGCCTCTCTGAGGTTCCATTTGCCAATCCAGTTATTCAAAATCCTTCGTATCTGCAGAGAATTGCTTTTCTCACGTATTCATCTCTTGTCCTACCAGTTCCTGGAGTCGCTGGCTGTTGAAATACAATTGAGAGATCTACTCATGTTTTTTCCTTCTTTCTTGATGCAGGAGTAGATTGCAGAGAGGTGATTGTTTAATAAAAATGCATGTGGATGTATCAAATCAATTGCACATTTTTAAACCTTCGAGCAGGCGTATCTTCTACACTAACTATGTACAGGACACGGAAGTTTTCAAGTTTAACAAATAAATTCTTTCAAAAAATGACAATTGTAGATGTGGTTTGGATAAAGGAACAGTAAGCCACTAAATTTTTAGTTGTAATCTTTACAAAGATTTACAAAAAATAAATTTACTTTAAAAAGAAGAGATTTACAAAGAAGAAAATTTACAAAGATATCATTAAAAAGCATTTTCCATCTAACTTTGGGACATCGGGCATAACGCAGTTAACTATGAATGCCTTGGAAAGAAATGGACTTGTTGAAATAGTTAAAAAATCGTTAGAGTTTTCTCTTAAGTGTTAGTTTATTTATAATCGTCCTGTTTTTTATATTGCGAAATTATTAAATATTATTTTGAAAATTGAACCCTATTCATGGAGGTATTATTGCATTGTTGCGTGAGTAAATTATTTTAAATTGCATGTGTGGAAAATTTCATGTAAATGTTAATTGAATTGTAAACTGAACTTCTTTTTGTTTTATGTTTTTTGCTTGTTCTATTATAATTATGATGTGATGAAATTTTTAATGTGTATTCTATGTTGTATACTATGAAGAATTTGGATATATTTAGAAATCTTAAAAATTCTGAATGTAATGCAACACACAAATTTGTTTAAATGGAAAAGCGTGCTCGTTGTAACTGTCATCAACTCTCAACCGTGTGCTTTTTGAATGACGGTGAAATTTTCATGTATGGTGACATTCCAACCTGACAGATAACGCGTATTTAATAGATACGCTATAGCAAAACATTGATTCATTTGAATGTCATTCATTTTCAATAAATGACATTGAAAATGCTTCAACCGAAATATTACATAAGTATAAAACTGCACTTACATGCAGTATAAAACTGTAAAGACAATATGAAAGTAAAAAAAATCAATTGAAATTTAGTTATAAAAGGCAAAAAGTCAGTTTTATAATCATTGTATGACTTAAGCCAAAACGGTGTCTCGTGCTTCTTAAACACATATAGGAGATTCGCACTGTCCTATTAGATTCTCGAATTGCAGACGGTGACTGATAGTTCGTCGAAAGGAGCTGGAAGAAATGCCACGGTCATGCTTTCGTAGCGCCCTCTGGTAAAAAGATGTAGAACGAAATTCTTTTCTAGTTAAATCTCTTACATACGCACGCACGTTGGAAGATTAAAGAAAGATTGGAGATTATTACGTCTTTTCATATTTGACATTATCACTTTTTATAGAAAGGAAAAAAATTGAGGGTCCCGTTTTTTAAATTTGTGATTGCTATTGTGGCACTGTGAGAAGTGTATCACGTTAGAGCCTGATCTACTACTTCGAACCCGATTAAGATCTTCGAACTTCGATTGTAATTTTGTGCTGGAGCCTCTCTTTTGTAATTTGCATTTTTAGTTGCTCTGTTTTGTTTTAGTTCTGTTCTACGATGTGGAAACAGTCCTTTGCCATTGATATATATTGTTGTGTTTTGTGAAATAAATTGCCTTAAACCTTTCTTATAGTTTATTTTCATTGCATTATCTTTTATTTTAGAAAGCGTTAGAGTTTAACGTTTTGCAATATGTTTATGGTCGGAGGATATAATACTAATTGGAGTCAGGAAACTTCTTCATCCATCCATCCACGGCCATAAAGTGGTGACCCGGACGTGATATGAACACGCAACCTTCTGATCCACGACCATTCCATCCAAGGCCATACTAGAAAGAACAAATTCTGCATATAATATCGTATTTAGGAATTTTTTTAGTTTTTCTGCATTTTAATTTAATTATCATTTCAATGAAAGTAAAAGGCTTAAAAAGATTGCGAAATGCCGTCTCAAGCCTTACCAATTGCCATCTGGTTACAAAAATTTAAATTCATTAAATTTATATCAAAACCAATTTTAACCTAACGCCCAAGTACATTAGTCTCAATACAAGAAAAATGGAAATTGTCTTTTTGAATTAGTGCACACTGCTTATTATACATCAGAATTGTTGTAATATTTAACATATGTTATTTACGTATTTTTTTAGCAATATTTAGTCCATAGTAGAATATTTTTATTTTGATGTTAGCTTTCATCAGAATACCAGATTTTTATGCAGACTCATTAACTAAATAAAGCTACATTTATTTCTACCACAGGTCAAAAATATTTCTATCCAGAAATCTTTTGATATTACAAACTTGAAAGAAAAATGTACGCTACGTATTTGATTGTTACTTAATAGTGCGAGAAGAACCAATGACATGCAGCAGTGAAAATAGGGCCCAAGCAACCAAGAATGAGAAACATAAACCGAATAAGCTTAAGCTTAATCTGGCTAGTAGTTTTTGTGTTCTTGAATTGTGAACTGTACATTTTCTTACCTTTGATGAGAAATATTTTGCTTTAAATTTCTATGCCATGGCGATTTAGTGTTGCGATAAAAGTAAATGTAGATTTTGTAAATGCTGCAGCAGTTTGTTCCCCTTAAGCTTCTGTATTCTAATTTTTCTCAATTTGACCTCCAGAATGAAAAAAAGAAATTTCATTGATAGTGAAAAGAATGTACATTCTTTCCGGGACATTCTTGCTTCATTTCAGCTGCATTGCCTTGATTTTTTAAAAAATGATTAGGTGTTTCTATTGTTTTGCAGCTTGACAAAATTTCGAAAACTAAGTTGAGTACGTTACATCGCCTATAGGAACTTCATCATAATATAACCACCTAATATTATCGGGTATATGGCATGTACTAAATACAGTGACGTTAAATTTATATATTTTCATTGAATCGAAATATTTTATTTTAATTGATTTAATTCATTTGTGCAGCTTGTTCGAATGGAACTCAGAGACAAATTATGACCTGATAGAATTTGGACCAACTTTCAGTTTTTATGCAAAACCTATGAAAAAGAGATTTCTTCGCTTTTCAGGTTTTCATATGGTAGAGTTTCCGAATCAAATGTCCCAAATTCGAATAGACGCTTAAAAATCTATTAGCGATACTTTGGCGATATTAGACAAAACTGGCTGCTGAATACTTAGACTTTGGCGACAATTTTTATTTTTATATGAAAACTGAGGCTGTATGCGTACAAAATGCAGATTGTGCAGGAACTGCAACAAAATGATGGGTCGCAGCGTGTTGTATTTGTTGTGGAGATGTTATCTCGCATCGGAAATGAACACGACTTTCTAAACCGCATTATTTGTTCAGATGAAGCATTCATGCGACAAAGTGAATAAGAATAACGGCTGAATTTGGGGCTCAGAAAATCCCCATGCAGTACAAGAAGTGGAAAGAAACAATCCAAAAATCAATGTGTGGTGTGCTCTTTCACATGATACAGTCGTAGGACCACTTCTATTTGCTGAGACTTCTGTTACGGCAAATATTTACTTGGGCATGTTAGAAATCTACGCAATACCCTAAATGCAGCATTTACAACCACCTGCTATCTTCCAACAAGATGGAACCCCTCCTCACTGGGACACAGATATTCAAGCATTTTTGGGTAAAACTTTCCCTAACCGATGGATAGGACGCGATGGTCCAACTTCCTGGCTCCCAAGATCTCTAGACGTCACTGCATTAGATTTTTCTCTTAGGGCTACTTCAAAGACAAGGTCTACTCAAGGGAGATCAGTGATGTTGAAGACCTTTGTGCCTCAATAACCGCTGCTATTGCTGCTGTGACTACGGAAATACTACAGCGGACATGGCTGGAACCAGACTGCCGGCTGGATATCCTCGTGGCTACTAAGCGATCCCACATGGAAGTGCACTGATTTTTTAATAAAAACTTTGTGACTAGGGATTGCAATCCGGAAAACCAGATCCGGTAATCCGGCGGATCCGGCATCATTAGACCGGATCCGGTAAATTAAAAAAAATATACGAAGCCGATTTCTTGAATAAATGCTCGCTTTGTTGCAAGAGTAGGTACTTAAATGCGTGGTGTGTACGAGTCGTTCGACGCTGACTCACCCGCTTCACATATAGACATTCTTATTGTTCAATTGATAGATTAATTATGTTTATGTTGCATTTACTAGTACGAGAATGATTTAAGTAGATAATTAGACTTAGAAATGAATTGAGTAACGATCCATATTTCTGATTTTTCTTTATAATACGACTTTCTTCTTACATAGTGACCGAAATAACGTTTTAAATTGTAAGTATGTACCTATTTGTGTTGCATTGCAGGTACTAGTCTAAAAGTTCTAAAACAAACATGCAACTTTTGAAACCAATTCAAAATGAAAACAGGAATATTAATATACTTACAGAATAAAAAAATGTGATGATGATACAAGACGAACTGATGATACATTTACTATGCCGAAAAAAAAAGTTGTAGGACTAGAAATGAAAAATATCTAAGAAAGAGTTGTTCAAAATGATAGCTTTAAAGAAAACGTAGATAATATCGTAGAAAATAACTCAGATTCATCGTCATTGAAAAGTTATTTGACATTACAGAAAGAATTACAGATGCAAATCCAACAAGATATGAAAACCTAGAGCATAAATACCAAAAAAAAGAGAAAGATTATGAGAAAACATTAAGAAAGGAAATGACTGAATGTGAAAGTGAAGGAGTTCGAGGAAAATATTTGTCTTCTATTCATGAGTATTTGTTGACAATAAAACCAACAAGTGTAGAAGCAGAAAGGGCTTTCTAGGCAGCTGGTTATATTTGTAGTTCTGTAAGAAGTCGATTGACAGATGACGCAATTAACACTTTTTGTTTCCTAAGACAATTTTTTCAAAACCAAAGTGAGTTTTTTTAATTGCTTTACTTAAAATAATAATTTAAAGTAAGTATATTAAAAAATACGAAGAAGTTTTAAACTCGTTATTGTATAATTGTGCCATTGATTAAACAGATTCATGATGACTGTCATAATTATAAGAATGAGACTGCTTGGCGTGTCTAAGATACTTAATTATTGTGATCTCAGTTTATAAGCTTGATTTAGTTAGATTTAATATAAGTTACTTACATAATATAAGTTACATTACAAGTTATCATTGATGTCATTTGTGAAATCTAGTAAGTGAGACTGAACTTAACCGCCCGTCATTATCTAATTATTACTAAACTAATATAACAATTTAACTAGTTACACTGTACTAAATTTTTATTACTGATTCATACGTAAATGTTGAGTAATTATAACAGAGTAAATAAAGTTGATTTCATAAGAAATTAACGTTTTTTTTATAAACTTTGTAATACACTCACTTTATCATCTTTTATGCAGTTGATTTTGGAACGAAAAGGCAAAATAGATTTGATGTGTCCAATCCGGCCGGATCCCGTCGGATCCGACCGGATTGAAATTGGTGCTGGATTGCAATCCATATTTGTGACTACTGTTATTTAATTTTATTCTTATGCTTAGTAATTTGCTGTTAAGTATAGCGACCTCTCCAAATTAGGGACATTTGATTTTACACCCTGTACTTTCAAATTCAAATTCAGGATTCATCAGATATAATGTTTAGTATCTCTATTCAAAATACTGTAGATCTGCGTGGTAGATAAATAGTATTTTGAATTTGGGGGTTGCTTTGAACGTTAACATTGAGGTATGTTTTCAGACATTTAAACGAATCACATTTGGTGTTTTAAGCTAAGTATTACAAATTCAATAAAGGATACATTTTATGGAAAATATCTTTTCTTGAATCTCGAAAAATGACCCAATAGACTCATCCTATTTGTGGATAATACAAAGAAAGAGTATTTCTTATTATGCGCAAGAAAAATTATCTTTCGAAGTCTGAGTGACGAAATTTGTTCCCTAAGAATTTGTGACCATTTCGTTACAAAAGTATAGAATATTGCATGCAACAGATCACTGTACATCATCCAATGGCACTGCTCGTGACAATCAGCTGATAAAGCATTTAGCGATCGTGTTCATTTAGACAACAATAGAAGATTCAAGCGAAATAACAGATTTAATCTTCTAATTACTTAAACAGAAGGGAATGCGAATTCTGTTTCTTCGTCTAAATCTGCGTAGGAGGAACCTTTTGAATTTTCCTCTATCCAGTAGGTTATATGTTAAACTGAGCGATGAGCGACATGATTCAGCAACGAGAGAAAAATTTTACACCTTTTTGCGGATTAATAAGGGTATGAAGATTAGACGTGGAATACGTCAGTATCATTTGTTATTTCATTTATTTATTCATTATTGTATTTTCATTTTTTGCATATTCCTTTGAGAAAGACGTGGAAAACCTCATAATTATTTTGTTTGAGTTACGTTCGCAAACTTATACTATATTTCTTTGCTTTTAAAAACTTTCTTGCTTGGACCTGACAAAGCTATAGATTGAATGTGGACAGGCTGAAATCAAAGTCGCCCATGAACCTCCAGCTCAGATAACAAAGAAGGTTGCGGAAAGGTTGCCATTTCACTTTCCATATGCTGTCCGCGAAAGAATAAATAGAATAAAGAGAAAGAAGAATAAATAGGGTGTGTAAATAAACCTGACGAGCCTTGTTTCTCACTGATCCCAAACAGCTTCGAGGGGAGGGGAAGGCTTTGAAGAAACTCACACGGAAAAAAATTTCTATCTATGTCAATCCAAATTTTGTCCCGATTCTAGTGTGTTCCCTTTAAATACGCTTCTAATTTGGTGGTTAATTGGGAAGTATTTACGTTGGATCATGGCAGTGAATCAACAATTTTCAGGAGTAGGTTAGACAAAATAAAAAGATAAAGCTGGTAAATACCAGATAATTAGTTTTATCATTGTGGTTTGTCCTTTAAATGCTTAGAAACGAATTTGTAGTAAGACTGAATTAAATTTCATATAATCTCCCTGTCTGGACAAGATTTCCAGTGGGCCAGCATCTTTCATTTCTCCAGATGACTGAAATGTCTGACTTACAACACCTGCCAGAGCGCAATTTTATCGCCTTCAGCATGTCCCGTGGAGTCTTCCGCAACATTAAGCGGCGCCTGTTGGTAATTACACCATCCATCTCCAAGAAGAATAAATAGGTTGTGTAAATAAACCTGACGAGCCTTATTTCTCACTGATCCCAAACAGCTTCGAGTGGAGGGGAAGGATTAGTAGAAACTCACACGGAAAAAAATCTCTAGCTATGTCAATCCAAGTTTTGTCCCGATTCTAGTGTGTTCTCTATAAACACGATTTTAATTTGGTGGTTAATTGGGAAGTATTTACGTTCGATCATAGCAGTGAATCAACAATTTTCAGGAGTAGGTTAGACAAAATAAAAAGATAAAGCTTGTAAATACCAGATAATTAGTTTTATCATTGTGGTTTTTCCTTTAAATGCTTAGAAACGAATTTGTAGTAAGACTGAATTAAATTTCATATAATCTCCCTGTCTGGACAAGTTTTCCAGTGGGCCAGCATCTTTCATTTCTCTAGATGACTGAAATGTCTGACTTACAACACCTGCCAATTTTCGGGTGTAGGTTAGAAAAAATAAAAAGATAAAGCTGTTAAATACCAGATAATTAGTTTTATCATTGCGGTTTGTTCTATAAATATTTAGTAACGAATTTGCAATAAGACTGAATTAAATGTTATATAATCTCCATCTCTGGACAAGATTTCCAGTAAGGCAGCATCTTTCATTTCGCCAGTTGACTGAAATGTCTGACTTACAACATCTGCCAGCGCGCAATTTTATCGCTTTCAGCATGTCCCGTGAAGTCTTCCGCGACATTAAGCGGTGCCTGTAGGTAATTACACCATCCATCTCCAAGAAGAATAAATAGGGTGTGTAAACAGATCTGACGAGCCTTGTTTCTCACTGATCCCAAACAGCTTCGAGGGGAGAGGAAGGCTTTGAAGAAACTCACACGGAAAAAAATCTCTAGCTATGTCAATCCAAATTTTGTCCCGAATCTAGTGTGTTCTCAATAAACACGATTTTAATTCAGTGGTTAATTGTGGGAAATATTACGTTGGAACATAGCAGTGAATCAACAATTTTCAGGAATAGATTAGACAAAATAAAGAGATAAACCTGTTTAAATACCGGTAAATGCCAGATAATTAGTTTTATCATTGTGGTTTGTCCTACAAATGTTTAGAAACAAATTTGTAGTAAGACTGAATTAAATTTTATATAAAATTTTTTTCTTCTTATAATTAAAGAGTTCTCCCGGTTTTCAGTCATTGGACTTTAACATTGGGACCATGAGGAAACACCGACACTTGTATTTAGAATATGCAAATAAAAAATATCAGAGAAGCTCCCTGTTAGATTTTCTGGTATACTTCCATAAAATAATATTACTTGCAGCCGGTGGCAAAAATTGATCTTGCTTTACTGTAATTTATCCAAATAGTATCAACTGTCTTGAAAAAAAATATTCAAAACTCATTCAAAATATTATTTTCAAACTAAGTTATTTAAAAAATACGTATTTTTAAAAATCTGCACTGAAGTCAATGCAAAATAATATCTCTTGCTTTTAAATTCTTAAGTATTTCAGAAAACAATGTTGCCTAAAAGCCTCATATAAAGACAATCATCTTACGATACAAGCCATTTTTTTTCTTAAATTATCAAAATTGTGCACACAGAAGTAGTTAAAAAAATAACAAATGTTTTGTTGCGAAAGTAACTGGATCATTCATTAGAAAAAGAAATGAATGGCATGGATTAATAAATCTACTCGCAAAATTATACCATCTTCCAGAAATCCTGTTGTTATTTGAACGAAAATGTTTCCCATAAGAGAAAAATTTTATTAACTTGATGTATCAGTTTTAAAGTAGATAAAATATTATAAATGCTATTTTACCTGAATATAAATAATTTTAATATTCTTTCCATGCATTAAATTAGTATGGGAAAATATCGAAATACTGCTCTGAAAACAAAAGTCTCAATAGAGAACAGTGTTCCTCAATGAATTGAAATTTAAACAATTCTATTAATTCACAGTTGTAAACGCTATTTAAAGCATTATCTGAACACTTTTCTCGTATCTATACTTAACCCATAATCAGAAGAATATCGAACGCTAAACCTTTCACATTAAGCGAAATGATAATCGATAATTTTTGTCCATTCCTGGGACGAAACCCTCCCTTAACGAGCATCTCGAGACCTAACTATCTTACCTCGGAAACTTCCAGAAAACAGCACTTAAACGCTCA
>BGPR01004076.1:55321-82967 GCA_013235015.1 Araneus ventricosus
TATACTTAAAAGTGAACATTCTTTGCCCTTAACGCTCAGTGTTAAGTATGCTTACCACCGAGCGTTAAGAAATTAAGCACTGAGCGTTAAGAATTTTTTAGTACAAACCAATTCCATGGTTTTGTACTAAAGAAATTACAGGCAGTTGTTCTAATTCCTTAAAATTAAGTGGTAAGTATACTTACCAGTGAACATTCTTTGCTCTTAACGCTCAGTGGTAAATATGCTCGCCACTTTTAGTCGCCCCTGAATGATGTCTGGCAAGTATATTTAACACCCCTTATTTCAAAAATTAATTGAAAAATCAGCAAAGATTTTATGTTTTAGTATTTACAATATCAGTTTATCATAATATAACCCAAAATATTTTATTTTGAGATCTGCTATAGAAGTAAACGGGATCGAATGAAATGGACAAACTGCAAATTTCCACAATCTTTTGTATGAGAAGCAGGATCCGGGCCTAAACAGAATTACCACACATATTTACATATACTTCTATTCAATAAATAATATCCGATACGGTAATGATAATAAGTTTCAATGAATGCAATATTCAGAAATGAAAATATCTCCAATTTAGCTCATGTATTGGTATAAACAATGTCATTCTTGTAATGTTATTAAAAAAAATAAGGAACACTTTATTTGCAGTTACGTAGCACTATATTTGTTTCAGTAAATAAATTAAAGTAATATCAGAAACTACCTTTGACTTAATTAGGGAACAAATCCGCAGAATAAAACTTGCGTAGAAACAGCCACCAAAAAATTCCTTTTCCAAAAACTTTAAGCCTTTTTCCTTAAAACTTTCCTTAACATATTTGAATTCTTAAGTTTAGAATCAGGTAAACTTTAATTGCATTCATCATCAATTTATTGTAACAACACTAGCGTATATAACAAATAATGATGTTCCTGCACCATCCTTTAAGTTCAGCATCTGAAAGAAGAAAGAAACGGATAGACGATTTATACTATCATTCCTGCAATCGTTATCTGCTGATTTCATTGATGTCAGAAACTATTGTCCAGAAGGCAATGCCAGAGTTTAATCAGCTTCGTTATGAAACATCCTGTTTAAACTATTCCATAGGTTCCACACAAGAAATAATGAACATTTGATTTTAATGCTGAAGAATTTCAGTTTCTGAAGGAGAATATCGGATTTTCTATTATGATTTGGTGATAAGACAGATTAATTTAAAGTTGGGAAGTTTATAATGAGTAACACTGCCTTGAAGGCCTATAAGGAAATTGGAGGAAACTTCCCAATTAAAACGCATATTTCGAGACGAGGTTTTTTGACTCAAATTTATGGTTGAATCGTTTAATGAAAGATCAGAAAATCTGATATTTCGAAATATCATTTAGAAACCAGTATTGAAAATTATTTCTGGGTGATTACAGCAATTGTAGGTATGCAGAGCGGTTGAGTAGAATTGGCTTTTTGCAGTATTTCGTACCGTTTTTGAGATAAGAACGCCAGCTCCGAATTTTGCCGTCAGGTGGGCTGTAAGCGGTTTTCTTGCGTAGCGCATGGCAACTTTACTATACCTAGACCCCACTTTTATGACTAGAGCTCTTGCCGTTCAGAAATTATCCGGGTGACAACGGACTTTAGCGGGCACACTGTATATAATTACCACCTGTGAAAGATTTTTTCTGATGTCTAGAAGAGGTATTGTAAAATGGTGAATAGGATAATTGGATGCTTGGATGCTGAAATTGGGAAAACTTTCCAATTAAAACGCATATTTCGAGATGAGGATTTTTAACTCAAATTTAAGGTTGAATCGTTTAATGAAAGATCAGAAAATCTGATGTTTCGAAATATCATTTAGAAACCATGTATTGAAAATTATTTCTGGGTGATTACAGCAATTGTAGGAATGCAGAGCCGTTGAGTAGAATTGGATTTTTCCCGTATTTCGTACCGTTTTTCAGATAAGAACGCTAGCTCCGAATATTGTCGTTAGGTGGGGCTGTAAGCGGTTGTCTTGCGTAGCGCATGGCAACTTTACTATACCTAGACCCCACTCTTATGACTAGAGCTCTTGCCGTTCAGAAATTACTGGGGTGACAACGGACTTGAACGGGCACGCTGTATATAATTACCACCTATGAAAGATTTTTTCTGATGTCTCGAAAAGGAATTGTAAAATCGAAAATTATTTCTGGGTGATTACAGTAATTGTAGGAATGCAGAGCCGATGAGTAGAATAACCACGACTTCCTATGTGAGCGAGGAAACTGCTATATAAACTAAAATTTACGTAGGAAGACTTTTTAAAAAGGAGATTGGTTTAACCCTATCACATGCAGAAAACTACCAAGAAAACAATGAAATATTTCAATTAACTACCAAACATAATTTAAAAAAAGGAAAAAAGGGAAGAAAGTCGAAATATTTAAAAAGAAAAAGAATCCGGCAGATTGACTTTTTCAAGGTATCACCTACCTTCGGGGATTCTAACATATAACCACAGGAATTCTTTTCTGTAAGGGATTCCAACAGATGTCAAAAAAATTTTTAAAAAATCTAGAACCCTTGTGACTGCTAAGAATTCCAGATTGAAAGAGAAGAAAAAATATCCAAATACTCAATTATTTTTGTCTTTATTTCAAAAAGGGCCTTTTTTCATTATGTTTGGTAGTTTATTGAATGTGGAATCTCTAGATATATTAAACTTCTTTATAGAAATTGTATATATTTACTCTGGATATATATTGTTATTAAATATTTATTATAGATTTCATGGCTATGCGTACCTGTGTAATTGAAACATGACTCCAATAGTCCTCGCAGGCATCATAATGATGGATAGTTCTCAATAAACTAATTTATGGTTATCATAATTACCTCGAAATGTGTAGTGAATGTCGTAATCACATTCCTAGTAAACATTACGCCATATACAAATAAGATGTCCAATATGAAGCCATCAAATTGTATACGAACTTTCACAATTCTCTTGCTAATTACTCATTATAGGCTACTAATTAAATACTTATTATAGATTCCATGGGCGTGCGTACTTGTGTAATTGAAACTTGACTCCAATACGCGGTAGACATCATAATGATGGATAGTTCTTAATGAACTAATTTATGGTTATCATAATTACCTCGAAATGTGTAGTGAATGTCGTAAGCACATTCCTAATAAACATTACGCCATATACAAATAAGATGTTCAGTTTGAAGCCATCAAATTGTACACGAACTTTCACAATTCTCTTGCTAATTACTTATTATAGACTACTAATTAAATACTTATTATAGATTCCATGGGTGTACGTACTTCTATAATTGAATCTTGACTCCAGTACATCGCAGGTATCATAATAATGGATAGTTGTCAATGAACTATTTTATGGTCTTCATAATTACTACGAAATGTATAGTGAATGTTGTAAGCACATTCCTTGCGAAAATTACGCCATATACAGATAAGATGATCAGTTTGAAGCCATGAAATTGTATACGAACTTCCACAATTCTATTACTAAAATCCGTTACTATTCTTTTACTGAAAACTATGTTACTATTAATGTGTTTTTCTAATATTCATAAAAATATATCCTTAGCTTCTTATCTAAGTGGGCAAGCTTATGTAAACACTCATCAAATCTTCGCAATTCTCTTACTAAAACTCCAGCACTCTTACTATTCTTTTGACTCTTTTACTCAAAATTATGTTACTCTTAATGTGTTTTTGTAATAGTCATAAAAATAAATCCTTAACTTCTTATCTAACTGGGCAAACTCATGTCATGATACATCAAATCTTCCAATTCTCTTACTAAAACTCCGACTCTCTTAAAATTCTTTTGACTCTTTTACTCAAAATTATGCTAGTCTTAATACGTTTTTGTAATAGTCATAAAAATAAATGCTTAACTTCTTATCTAAGTGCGCAAACTTATGCAAAGATACATTAAATCTTCAAGTGTCTAACAGCATTTATGGAATTCAAAATTTGTCAAGATATTACATTTAAAAAAATAAATCGAGTCAGAATGTTTCCAGTCCCTTGCAAATTTATCGGTTCGGAGCCTCTAAGTAGTATCAAATAGACCTTTAAATAGCAAAGTAGAAGGTAAGGTCAAGGATCTCCAATTTCAAACAGTCTGAAAAAGTATTCTTTATTCCCTTTGCAAATGTCTGAATATCCATTCAGTAATGCTGAATTTCTTAAAATCATTGCTCGATGGATATTACAAAGACACATTAATTCCTTCCTTTCGTAACGAAAATCATAAAGATAATTTTTTTAAACTTTTCCTATTGTTTCTAACAAAATGCAAGACACAATAAATTCAAGTTATAAAGAAGCAAAGCACTTTGAACACGATGAACGATTTAAAAAATTCTTTTTAAAAATTTCAGCATTGCCTTTAAGGGAAAAAAACAAGCGAAAAAGCACGTATCTTCCATGCATCATCAGCGAAATATCTCTTTTTTATTCCCGAGTTTGAACTGAGAAGAATTAAAATACAGAAGTTGAAGGGAAATAAATTGATGCAGCATTCTACCGAATTTGCATTTATTTTTAACGCATCACTAAGTTGCGGTAACGTGGAGATTTAAAGTAAAAAATGATTCTACAAAGGTGAGGAGAATGTGCAGTTCACAATTTTAGGAACACAAAAAGTATTAGCCAAATTAAGCGTAAGCCTGTTTGGTTGATGTTTTCTCATTTTCGGCTGTTTGTTCTGTTTTTTTCATCATTATTATTTTTCTTTCTGCACGTCGTCGGTTCTTATCGCGCCATTTGGTAACCAGATAGAGACCTTTTGAGTGTTTTTCTCTTATAGTCGGGTATTTCAAAGGTTTCCTGAATATAAACGATTTTGTCTCTAAGTAAACCGTGGTGGAAAATAATGTAGGCTTACTTAGCTGATGTGTGTGAGTGAAAATATGGTACTATAATTTACAGGATGACAATTATTGAGCTATATGAGATAAAAAATTAAATTTTCAAAAACTACCGAGTTCAAAAATTTTATTTAAATTTTAAAATTAACTACAGATATTCGGATTTAGTCTGACATGTTCTATATTCTTGCCATCAATGGCTATGACGTGACGCAGACAAAAAGCAAAATTCTGCAAAAATCGCTGAAGTGTTGAGACATTGACAGTACCAATTCTCTCGAACTTTGAACTTTTCAATCAAATTTTTGATTGTTATAACACTTGGACCGGTTGTCTTCAGCTTGTGCTCGGTCGCAAATTTCCTTTGAGCCGCAATCGGGCTGTTATTGCTCGAATAGTAGGCCTTGACGATCGATATACGCTCAGAAACGCTGTATATCGACATTTTCAACTCAAAATGAATGAAACAACAACAATAAGGGTGCGCTTGCCGAAAAAGAAGTCCAACATGCTCTGCATTCAATCCCCAATGGTTCAAAAGTTATCAAGGTTTCTTTTTCATATAGCTCAAAATAATTGTCACCTTGTAATATAAAGATTAAGATGAAATATAATTATGTGAAGAAGATTAAAATTGTTCCTAAAATCACATAAAGACTAATTAAAATAATTTAGAATAGAATATTTGTTTGGAGGTATTTATATTGACTTCATTTTCATTGTTCTCTAATTTAGAATTATGGTTTTGGTTGTAAAATCAAAATAGGAATATTGCCATGGTGCAAATCTGGGAACTTTGCATTCACTTAAACAAAAAATGTTTTCATAGCGTATAAATTTCTATGTCACTCCATCTGAAAAAATATATGTCCATCCCTAATTGTAGATACCGCCAAGCAACTACAAACAAATATTGCTGTTAATACTCTGTTAACAAAGAATGTTAAACATTAAGCAACAAACTAAAATTGTGCAATAGGCAACAATTTTTTCTGTAAATACGACCAGGATACGAAACAAATTTTATTCATATTTAAACGGAATAAAATCTGGAGTATTCAAAATCATTCCCTACTCTTCAAAGTGATAAAATCCCGAAGTTATAAAAGCAAAATTTCTCACAATCTTGTTCAAAACTGTGCTAATAAGTTAGTAGGAAACAAACGTAATGACAAACTCTCCGGAATCTTCTCCCAAATGACTATTAGAATTCCCAATCGCATTTCTGCTGCCAGTGACCCCAGGCATTACAAAGACAGCAGAAGAAAGGACTTGTCTCCCTATCTACGGGATTTTGAATAACTGGATTGGCAAATGGGAACTCCGAGAGGTGACTGGGAAGCCAAAGGGCATATCTTTTACTCTCTGTGCAGCGGGGGAAGTCAGAAATTGTCACTTTCCTTTTTCCATTCTCTCTCACTCCGCAGCAAATCCTTTTTTGCCATGTTTTTACGTGATTACTCGTAGTTGAGAGCCTTTTCCTGCCACCTCACTCCCGGGAATGGAATGGGAGAGAAAATTGCGTGAGTGGCTCAGTAAATAGAACTGAATTGGATTCTTATGATTTGAGAATTTCACGGCTGGAACTTTTTAAAGGCCACTGGATCCTTCGCTAGTTTCAATGCATTTGAAGGACTCGTTTAAAGCTACTAGGAAACTTTTCAATTAAAATTTTAAGACATTCATACCGTTTTATTAGTCAATTCAAGTATACAGAATTTTGTCAATGAAAAAGAATTTCAAGAATAATTTTCATTGACCTCTCTTGCTATTTAGTACTTGCTTCCACAAACTTAAAATTGTATTTCACACAATTTAGCCCGTTAATAAAATTTATTTATGTTTGGACATTACATTTCTTATTGTATTAAATTCAATTATTTAATTTTTATCTATAGTAATGTCGCTGAAGAATCGTGGAAAACAGTAAAAATTTCTGAAACTATAAATATTGAAAATAATTTTCAAGTGGTAAAATAAAAAGAATGTGTAATTTGACTTAGATTTTATTTTATTAATTCTCACATTTTAAAACTACAATAAAGTCTGTTAGAGATAAATTTTATGATTTTGAATTCTTACAATGAAAACAAAACGACGATCTATTGATAATAATTTTACATATTTCAGTGTTTGGAAGTTGGACTTGGTACGAGTATTCCTCCAGGCTCTTGCATATGTTACGTTTTCAGGTGATTACTCGGAGTTAAGAGCCTTTTCCTGCCAACTCACTCCCGGGAATGGGATTGCATGGAGAATTGCGTGAGTGGCTATAGGAAATCGAATTGAGTTGGATTCCTATGATTTGTGAATTTCCAGCTGAAACGTTGTTGAACCCACTGGGTATTCCCTTCACGAGTCTCAATTCATTTGAAGGAATCGATAAAAGCAACACAGCTGTTCGTATGCTTATCAGTTACAGTTTTAAAGCATCGATTTCAATGCTGTAATCACTTCTTGAAGCAAAAATACCTACTATCGAAAAATATAGCTCAAAAATGCATTTCTTAAAGAAGTACTTTTCACTTAATTGTTTAAATGTATTATTCATTGTTCAAATTTCTAAACAATGATGTCGAATATGAGAATCTAAGAAAACCTTCAAGATGTTGATGCCGATGATGTAAACTCAGACTAGAGACCACAAGCTGCGGTGATTTGGTGACTAGATGGATGAATATAGGCAACGCATTTTTTTAAATGTACAAGTTCTGACTGGTCTTAAACGTTCTCTTTTTCCCTCTTATTTTACACACGATATGAGGCAATAATTTAAAACTGTAAAACTGCTCAAGCTGAGGAGAGCATAAAAATTTGTAACGGAACATTTTTATTTGATTTTCTGTTTTATAGCGAGCTCTTCTCGTTAAAATGAATTTATGTCGTGTTTGAATTGCGTTTTATCACAAACAAAATGAAGAAAAGGTGATTCACATAGTTACATTGGAACACTTTTCTTCGTTGTTTTGAGTTATGCGGACAGAGAATTCGAAGCTAATAATCTCCTAATATGAATTTACATGATTCTTATAACTGTAGGAAGATGTGTCCATAAAAAAATTATCGATTTGGATATTCTTCATTAGAAAAATGAGGTGAGCTGGTATTTGACTAGGAATATGAGGTGAGCTGGTATTTGACTAGGAATATTAAGTTAGCTGATATTTGACTAGGAATATGATGGGAGCTGATATATGACTAGGAATATGAGATGAGCTTGTATTTGACTAGGAATATCAGGTGAGCTGGTATTTGACTAGGAAGATGAGGTGAGCTCATATTTGATTAGGGATATCAGGTGAGCTGATATTTGACTAGGAATATGAGGTAAGCTGGTATTTGACTAGGAAGATGAGATGAGCTCATATTTGACTAAGAATATGAGGTGAGCTGGTATTTGACTAGGAATATGAAGTGAGCTGTTATTTGACTAGGAATATGAGGTGAGCTCATATTTGACTAGGAATATGAGGTAAGCTGGTATTTGAGTAGGACTATGAGATGAACTCGTATTTGACTAGGAATATGAGGTGAGCTACATATGTAATTTAAAACGAAGGCAATGTCGAACATCGTTGTGAGGAATGCGAAGGAGGACAGTAACTGCTGTTCCTGTGAAAATATTGCTACTAAAATAGCGGAAGCTGTATCTACGACTATGCCTTCTCACATCGAATTTTCTATACGCAAATTTCTATTTTTCTGACTGTAGTCAACGGGTGCCTGCGACATATTCAATATTATTTTCTCTTTTATAGTTTTCATTTTGGATTATCATTATTATTTAATTTTAAGAGTTGGATAATGCTAAACATTGGTATCTTATTTTCTAATTCTTAAATAAAATGTATTATAAATATATTTGCATGTTCTAACTAAGTAGATACTGTCCTGTTTTCCTCTTTTTATATGGTTAAATATTGTGTAATCAGAGAATATGATTAGAAGTCATACTATAATGTTTAAGAAATCTGATTTTAGCGGCAACATTGATACAGTAAGGTTTCAACACGTTAAAATCTTTTAAGTCCCGGCCCCCCGGCTTATGATGTTAAAAGTAGAGCAATTAAAATATATTCATTTCATTTCCAATTGTGAAAATGCAGAAAATATTTATAGAATTTGATATATAAAATATTAACTTGCATTTTTACTGAAAAATATTAAACTATAATAACGGGAGTGTATGATAGAAATAAAGCCTGAATGTGTATCAACAAATTTATAAAATTTATGCCCAAACCACCCTTACCGTATGAAAATGTAAACGAAGAACCTAATTAACGAATATCAGAATTTTGGTTGACATTTATAATTTTTCGTAATTTAAGTAAAACGGTATCAAATTTTTTAAATAGATAGAAGAAATGAATATTGTCTTTGCTTTTATTTCAAGGAATTGTTTTCGTTTGTCAAGATACTCAAATAATTAAAGCTAGAATAAGATTTTTCAAAAACCACACACATTCCAGAATCACAACTATCAAAGAAATATTTAAAAGAGCAGTAATTCTTCGCCTCTCATTATTTTCCATTTTCTAATTTATTCCCTTATTATATTTGCCATTTCATAACGAACTTCCAATGCAGTAGAAAAGTATTTTGGAAATATTCCATTAAACAGACAGTCTCATCAAGATAACGAATTTAAAAATGACAAAGATTTTCAATTTTCTAAAATAATTATTCTATAATTGAATCGGAATCAGCTTTTACAAACTTTAAATGTATTGTCAAAGAGTGCTTTTTTTTCCTGCTAAAATTGATTTTTATTACATTTTGAGAGCAAAGCTTAAGTTACACATCTTGAACCTCGTTTTTAATCACCAATATAATTATGATAGAATCACTCACATTGAACCAATTAGTTGCGTTACGCGTTTTCAAGTTAAAAGCTTTTTAATTACAAGGAAAAATCTGTTGAGTTCTTGTATATTAAAGATGTTCTTAACTTGAGAGAATTCAGCGGAGTACTTATTAAGTAAAGTGCTTTAAAAGTCTGTAATTTTCAAAGAAATGGAAGTCCCTAATATTACTACTCATTATGTTACTCTCAAGATTGCGGAAATTTGATGTCTTTTAATATATAATGGTGATATTAACTAATATTGAAAAATCTTTTGTTTCTGCTACATATAAATTTATTCTTAATATATGATACTCAGAGAATTTTTCCTCAATATCGATATTTTAAGTGCAAGGCCTTTTTATCTTTAGATCAAAAAATAAAATAAACTAACATTAATCCAAGCAAAATAAATTTTGAATATTTAACTAAATAATAGATATTTTATGAAGCACAAATTGTAAAATAAAGCATGAAGAATTTACCTTATTTTTTTTCACTTTTGTTCATATTAGTTGCCATACAGTGCTTGGTTCTTCAAAGGTATGGTAAAGTATCATTATATTAAACTCCCATTTTTGAAACTACACAAGCGCAATGAATGTTGCAGTTTTCACCTTGGTTGGATACAGAGGACGGCTCAAAGTTGATGCGTTATTTTTAGTACCTCGGCATCACTTCAATACTATCTAATTGGACATTTGACACACGACAGCAAGTTTTTCTTGTTCCTGGCTCTTATAAACAGCTGGAATTACTCCAGGAATCAGGTCTCTAACTAAGGATCCTTTGATACAGAAACATAATTAATAGATATTGATAACAATATATGAATAACTGAATGATGAATAACTGATAGATGTATTAAACTGGACATTCACTGTGAGTTCGCTCCACGCAAATGGCGTTGTAGCTCTAAACATCCTTCCAATCTTCAGCACACTCCGTTTAGGTGGATCATTCCGTAGGCTCCATGCAGACCACATTACTGTTCACTCCTATTCCCTAGAACTACTTCTCCTCCTCTTCCTCCAGCTTTCAAAACGGGATCTTCCGCCCCGATTTCGCGAGAGAGCCTCAGGCCCCCTCCCTCACTGGCCTCCATTTTCCGATTTTCGCGAGAGATCCTCAGGCCCCCTCCCTCGCGGGCCTCCATTTTCCGATTTTCGCGAGAGACCCACAGGCCCCCTCCCTCACGGACCTACTTTTTCCGATTTTCGCTTTCGTGAGAGGGCCTCGCTCTCCCTTCCCAAGATTGCATTTCAGTTTCATTTCCTAACAATCCACAAATTTTCGATCACGCCGTGTGGATTCTCATAGGATTTTGGCATTGACAATGGGGTTTTGGAGCGCCGCAATAGAACTTGTATGGAGTGGTCTTGCTGCAGTGGCGACTCGTGATCTCAGAAACGAGGAGGGCTGCAAGATAATATTTATCAAGAGAATACATTATTAAAAAGATACTTTTCCTTCAGTGGGCCAATTTTTTTTTTTTACTTCCAAAGCCGGATATGAAATTTCATGCTTTTCAAACAAATTAAATTAGACATTTACTATTAGTTTTTCTAACAGAAAGTTAAGTGAATATTGATGTGACGATTCTGTTGACTGTTCGTTGTCGGTGGTGATCCTTCATAACTCAAGTAGTTATTTAGAGAAAGAAATAAAAACACACTTTCATATTTAAGTATTTAAATTTTGATGTCAGCCAATTCCATGTATTTTCTTCAAAGAATGGCACTGTAACTTTTCAGAAAGCACTGCAAATGTTTCGGTGGAAAATATTCCTTTGTTAAGACTCGTAAAGAATCTTAGGGGAATCTATAGGAAACAGCGAAAATTCGAAATAAACTTTTTCGAATCTTTTATCAAAACAGTTTCTAGATCATGAAAGAAGTTTCAAAACTAATAAAAGAGTGTGTTAAAATTTTAATCCGTGGTAGAATCTGAGAAATTATTATTATAGTTTCAAATAATAGTCCAGTCAAATTGTCATAAATGGTTACATTAATTAGGGTAGTTGCGATTTTTTGATATGTTGTATGGGTTGGTACAGTGTTGAAAAATCCAAGTTTTCCAATTCCCCCCACCACCGCAGGTGCCGCCATCTTGAAAAAAACCGCTCAATTTTTGGACTTTTCCCTGATTTTACAAAATATCTCCTAAAGTATTGGTCTGACAAAAAAACTCGCTGCACTTTTATTAAACTAGAGAACATTCTCTACAATTTGAGACAAAAATGAAATTTGTAGCTCTAATACTTCCCGAGATAGACCTCTTTGAAGTTTGAGAATTTTTCTCAAAAATGTAAAAATTACAGATTTTTGGTCAGTGATTGCTTGATAGCAAGTAAATGGTGAATCCTACACTAAAGGTTGACATAACAATTATAGTAGTGGTAAATAGCTCAAGTTTAAGACCAAGATTATTCTTCTAGCTCGTTTAGACTAAAAGATACAATCTTTTGAATATTTGTGTAGTTTTTTTAGGAAAACACGTGATAACTTAATATTGACAAAATCAATGTATTTATTAAAAAACAAAAAAGGTCCATAGATTGTTAAGCTTGTATATCACATATATTCAGTGGAGTGCTCACTCTATGGACCCTTGGAATAATACATCTATAAAACAAATTTTTTTGAAATTGAAAAATTCTGTGATGTAAAATTAACATCATCAGAACATGTTGACACGAGGCCTTCTCGAATAGCCCGGGATAATGAAGATGCAGCAAAGCTCTCTCAGTGGCTTTCTGAACACAATCCATTCCCTAAAATTGATGTGATAATGTCAATAGATTCAGGAATTTTGGGAGGTAATGAAGTAAACTGCCATTTGTCAGAAGAGATTGGGAGAGATATGATTTCAAAAATGATGGGGAAAAATTTCGAAAATGTGAAATTCAAACGGAAGGGCAAAGTAGTGACACTTGCTTCTATTAACAATTCCATCAAAATTTGTAACATCAGCATTGTTGTGGATCCCCATATACTTTTTCACAGGTTATGCATAGAAAAGCAGTCAGATGACGATTTAAAAGCATTTTTCAAATTCGAACTGTCACCTTTTCCTATCTAGTTATTCACAGGAGTGAGCATGCTTAAGGGAACAAAATCTTCATTATATACATCATTCTCACCCATTACAGAGGATGTAAAACCTGAAGGATCCCAGTATGTCGTGGTTGATGATGGTCATTTACTGCACAAAATTGTGTGGCGACAACAAACCACATTTGGAGCAATAGCTGACAGATATGTTCAATACTTGAATAATAAATACGGTCAAGATAAGCTGTAATTTTTAATGGTTTCCCTGATGATGACAAAAAGAGCACCAAAAATTGTGAACGACTTCGACGGGCAGCCCATTTTTCTCCTGATGTAATGTTTCATGAAGAAACACTGTTACAATATACAAAAGAAAAGCTCCTTGCAAATTAATGTAATAAGAAACGCTTTATCGAACTGCTCAAGAAGGCTTTGCAAAAAGCTAATATCTGCGTGCAGCAGGCAGTTGAAGATGCTGACCTCATGATTGTGAACACTGCCATTTCTGTTGCTCCTCGATGTGACTATGTACGTGTAGTTGGTGAGGACATTCACCTTCTAGTTCTTCTAACTGCATTGGCATCGACACACAGTAATGTTTTTTTCCAAAAGTGTGGAAGAGGGAAAACGTCAGATAGTTATTACTCAACCACATCATTTAATCATAAATTCTCGAATGAACTTTTGTTTATTTATGCTATCAATGGTTGTGATATCACATCAACACTGTTTGGACAAGGTAAAAACAAATTTATTAGTTTATTTTTGAAACATGAAGAACTTTTGAATAGAGCAGCAACATCCCTTAATCCTCAAGCAACAACAGAGCAAGTAACAGAAGCAGGGGGAAATACCCTTTGTATGGGGGGGGAGATCCAGCAACTCAAACCTTTGATGCAACTATGGTACCACTCATTTGTTAAAGCTGCAGCTAAACTTAAATTTAACCTGGCTAGATTGCCACCAACCACTGATTGCTCAACTGCATGCTATGAGAAGTTACTACTAGGTGCAAACATGGTTGGGAAAACGAAAATGATCCCTTGAAATGGTTCTGGATGCAATGACTCCATCAGGGTCTTCCTAAGAAATCAGAGAGATCCAGCACTAGAGTTCCTCCTTCCAACGCATTTCCTGTAATTCTTGTACAAAAAAGATTTAATGAATGTATGTGGATGTAGGAAAGCAGGTCTGCATTGTTCTCAATATGCAAACATTACATTGGATGTCTTGCGAAAATCCAATGCCAGTCGACAACGAGTCTGAAGAGGGAGATGCCCAGCACCACTGATGCTGGTTGATGAACAACTGGAGTGGCGACATTGAATTGTGTAGTGTAATGTTACTATGTGCGTAATGTATTTCAAAACAACGAGGGACATGGCAGGGCCCTCAAAAGGTAAGGAAATGTGTGCTGTGGTTCAGCAGACATTTTTTTTTCATGAAATTTGTGTGGGTGTATAATCATTTATAATTATTTATCATTTACATTTGCCATTTATTGATATATACCCATAGAACTTAATGAAGAGTATGTGATATATAAAACTTAACAATCTATGAACCTTTTGTTTTAATAAATACTTGTCAAGGACATGTGTTTTCCCTAAAAAACTACAAATATTCAAAAAGATTACCTTTATCTAAACGAGCTTTCAGAAGAATAAGTTTGGCCTGAGCTATTTAATTCCTCTACCTATAATTGTTAAGTGTCAACCTTTAGTGTAGGATTCACTCATTTACTGCTATCAAGCAAATCATCATCCAAAAGTCTGTAATTTTGCATTTTTGAGAAAAATTCTCAAACTCTAAAGAGAGAGGTCTATGTCGGGAAGTACTAGCTACAAATTCTATTTCCTTTGTCTCAAATTGTAGAGAATGGTCTCAGTTTAATAAAAGTGCAAGAGTTTTTTGTCAGACCGAGAGATATTTGCAAAATCAGGGAAAACCAAAAAAATTGGGCGGTTTTTTCTAAGATATGGCCCCTGCAGTGGTGGGGAATTGGAAAACTTGAGCAACACTGTACCAACCCATACAACATATCAAAAAATCGCAACTACCCTAATTAATGTAACCATTCGAGTTTTTTTGTTACAATTTGACTGGACTATAAACAATTTTGGTAAATTTTTTTTATAGAAAAGAAGTCATGATTTAAAATTTACTACCTGTAAGTCAAATGCCCAATATAAGAGAAGTTTCGACAATATGAGAAGGTCCCAGAAGCTCGGATAGTAAAAGTTTTACTATATATTTAATCCTGTCTTGGTCCCATTTGATTTTTTCACATTAAAACATAGACAATTTCAAATACATTCATTGCAAAGATACGTAAGAAAGATGAATTCACAACGAATATAAACACTGAAATGTTCTCTTTCGCTATTCGGAAACCTACGCTATCCAATATCCACACAGAGCTAACATAAATTGTAAAACTAAACAAATGTTTTCATGAAGGTGGAGGAAAAAAATATGATTAAAAAGAACATTTTTGAAAACAAGAATAGAAATTAGATTCTGAATAATATATATCTTTACAAAATGAATGATTCTGAACGAGGCTTCTTTGCAGATCATATTTATGACTGCTCATTAAAAGAGATCAGATTTGGAATTCGGAAAATTTTAGTCTTAAGAGACGTTTAGCTAATTACGGAAACCGAAGGCCCGGCTGTGATTGGAAAATCGAATCTCGTGATGATTTGAAAGTCATGAGCGTTTAAGTGCTGTTTTCTGGAAGTTTCCGAGGTAAGATAGTTAGGTCTCGAGATGCTCGTTAAGGGAGAATTTCGTCCCAGGAAAGGACAAAAATTATCGATTATCGTTTCGCTTAATGTGAGAGGTTTAGTGTTCGATATTCCTCTGCTTATGAGTTAAGTATACAAATAATTAAAGTATTCGGATAAAACTTTAAATAACATTTACATTTGTGAATAAATTGAATTGATTGGGTAATGTTCATTGAGAAATAGCTACCTTGTTTGGGACTTCTGTATACGAGCAATAATTGTACAATTTGCAGAGTAACTTGACAGTTTAGAAATCCTTTAATTGATTACAGTCAATAATGGTTGCAGTTAAACTAATGTTGCTATTTCTAAGCAACTTGATTTGTATTAAAATGTTTTGCATTATTGATTTTTTGTGGTTTTTAACGAAATTATAAGATTTTGAATAAGATTTAATTTTACAGTAGTCATCTATAAAGTTTCGAATTCTGATTTCCGATACTTAAGTGTAAATTATAGAAATATAAAAATATATACTTATTTACTTTACATTAATGAGATAATCTGGTAATTATAATACAGAAAATCATTTTCTAAACGACATTACATCATCTACCTAGTTTATTAAAATAATTACTCAGAAATTATAAATCGCATGATATTTCTTGATCGCTTAATTGCAGAAAGGGTAATCCTAGCGAGTAAAGCTTTTAAAATGTCAGCTGAGCATACATTCTTCCCAAAGTTAGTAATTTTGTGTTCATAAGAAAACATTACTATCAGTTTTCCGATCTTTCCTGGTTTTAAGTTTCAAACACAAATATAGTCAAGGTGTATTGTGATTCAGATATAGACGGAATTCAGGATTCTTTATTTCCTTTCTGGAATTATTGTTTTGTTATATGTAGGTTCCTTATTTTTTTCAAATTTTTATTTAGAGTATATATTTTATTCAGGGATTCATTTTGTGGTTCTTCTGACAGAATTAAGAACGTACATGGAAATTTATATTATTGATGTTATAAGTAGTGTGAAATGCTATACAGTCGTGTTAAATAAATGTGCATGAAGTTTGGGGTAATAAATTCTTTTCGAGACAATTTTGAATAAATGTTTGCGACAATTTCTGAAATACACCACATCTTATCAACTACTTTTACATTACATGATTGTCTCCACTTTGTTTACATCTAATGCTTCTTAAAACACATATTTCATGTTCTATAAGTCTTTGAAAATAAACAGAACCTTTATATTTTCCTCCAGAACCTGAAGTTTTTTGACATTTTTTAATTTGAACCTTTTGTGAACACGGGGATGATAGCCTTTGCAGCTAAAAATCCCCCAAAACCCCTCAAATCAATCAATCAATTCGTGTTTACTCCAATACGTGAGATTGAGAAGCTACGTTCTTCATCCAATTGCCTTTTTAATAATTCTAAATTTTTCATTGTTTCCGAAGAGAAACATAAAGGCAGCAATTCCAGAAACTTCACCCCTTCCCATCAGAAGAGCAGCAAGTCGTTCTTAAAATTATTTCTAAAAATGATCAAGAACCATTCGAGTACATGACTTGTGAAAAAATTGTGTGCAACAATAATAATTTTTTGAAATTCAAACCAATTGTTATACTATTGAAATAGTCTGAAAATACGTTTACATGAAATTATCAATTTGCATTGCATTGCTTTTCTAAATCATTTTGAAACTATTTTGAAATTTCAATAACGATAATTTTCAGGATAATCAAAATACGATTCCAATGTTTCTTGCAATATAATCTGTATAGTGCATTTGTTTGTAAAACTCTAGATTTGAAAAAAATAACAGCTCTGGTGTAAAGTCGCGGGAAAAAAAAACGAACCACGCAGCATTATTGTGCTATCGTTCACTGGAAATTGAAACAAAAAGTACCAATTTTCTGAAAATAACGTCTACTAAACGATTTCATATCTAAAAACTTCATAAGGGGTCGTCTACATATTTATGATTGCCCTAACTTTGAAATTTCCAATAGCGACACCAGTTTTTTCAATGGATCTCGAAACTGCGTGCAAAGTTATACTCGTATACTAAATTTTATCATTCAAACTTTATTTGTTTCGAAATTATAAGAAAATAAAATGCTGAGTCTCTAATGTTGAAGTAAAATTTGCAATTTTTGTTGATATCGTGAGATATAATATAGTTATTGACCTAGAACTTTTTCGATGTAATAGTATGAAGTAGTATACACATTCTGCACCTATATATTTAAAATAATATTTTAATAATTATTTTCCATTTAAATAATATTAAAATAATATTGAACACAGGAAATGTTTTATTAAATTTGATGTTTAAACATTCTTGAGTTTAAACACACCCAAATTTTAAAAATAATCGATGCAGAAGGTTATTTCATAAGCCCATGCAAAACTTCAGCTTATTCGAAAAAGTAGCTTTTTAAGTTACATTAAATTTTCTATTTTCTCTGCAAAATGATGCAGTTAGGGGGTTGGGTCTATATATTTTTAAAAAGTTAACAACCTTCTTCCATTCAGTAATGTAATGCACATAGATCAAAATAATACTTTTTGGAGAAATTTTCATTTTGCAGAATTTTGTAATGCATCTAGTATTTATCGATTGTAAAAAATACATTGTAATTTTTAAGATGGTATTTAAAGAGAGAAATAAATTAAAATTCTACCACCGACATTTAAACGCAAGCAGAGAGCTTCACTATCTATATATTGAGACGGCCCCTTTTACATCACGAATATATACAATTCCTACCTTTATTCATTGGAATTGAAATCAACAACGCATAATCTAAACGAAAACGAACGAACTAAGTTTCTTCATCTATAAAATATTACTAAGAAATAACTAGAAATTCAACAGAATCTTGAGTAACCTAGAATACAAATTTTCAAAGAATTGGGTTTACTTTCATTTTATTCTGCGTTCAGTCGGAAAAATAATAATTTTTCAGAAACATTCTTTCTTCTATCTTCAACAACACACGATTTCTGAGTGTCTTCAGTAGCAGACTATAGGCAAAATCTTTTGTGTCAGAAAGATTACAGCAATAAATAAATTATTTTCAGTTGCTATTCGATAAAATTATCACAAATATTTCCTTGTTTTGCTTGTTTGCATGTAAAAGTCAAAAATGAGATCATAGTTTACAATTCAATGTTCTATTATTTCAGAATTCATTATGAATAGAATACGTCTTCCATGATTACGACAAGTTACTGGAAGTTGAAATAGTTTTATTTATTCCAAAACATTTTCTTTAAATACCCATAAAAGTCGCCACAACACTTTGGACTTAAAAAATTATTTCGAGGTAACTAAAACCGCTTTCCGAAAGAAAGAGATTCAACATTAATAATTAATTGATCATTCAACTGTATTAAAATAAATCACTTGAATAAAAATTAAGTCTAATTGCGCCATACAGCAATAGTTTCAATTTAACTCTCAAAATAAATAATTGAGATAATTGAGAGTCTAATGACATTTTGAGACACAACTTTCAGATGGAAATAAAGAACAATAATGAGAAATTATTATTATGAAATTATTTAATAAGTTATTAAAATTGAATTTTTCATATGCATATATATATATATATATATATATATATATATATATATATATTTTGGTCGATTATGCTGTTTCATAGTTGGAAATCTAGATTTGGCAATCTGTGATGTCAAGCTAAGTGGCGGTTTATATTTAAAATGTGGAATTCTGGTAAGGATAGGTAGAGACACAGATTATTTAATGTTTAATGAATAAGTATGGGTATTTTATTGAATGCTGTATCTATTGTTTTTAGTGCAATATAATAGTGCAATATATTGTTCTATTACATATTTTTATCTTGAATTTTAGTCCTTTCCATATAGTTATGTTTTATTGTTAAGGTTAGTGTATGATTTTTCTTTCTAAATTCTTTCATTTTAGGTTAAATTACCCTGTCTGTTTTTTCAGCAATTTTCAATTCTTTAGATTTTGTATCAGACTTGGTTGTATTGCTTAAATAATGAATTTTTAATATAGGATTTACTTCATGATATGTCTTGTTTACTTTGTTTCTGTATGATCATATATATATATATATATATATCAAAACCAACATATATACACAAAATAAAAACTCAAAAACAGTAAAAAAGGACAAAATGGCTAAATAGACAAAAACCAGAAAAAACCAAAAAATTGAAAAATATCATAGCGAGCCGCTCGTCAGGAAGAGAAGCTCGCTCATGATATTAATTTGTGCTTTTTTCTGCTGACGACAAACGAAATCCGACGAATATATATATATATATATATATATATATATATATCAAACAAACTTAGAAACACAAGACAAAAACTCAAAAACAGTCAAGACAAAATGGCCAATATATATATATATATATATATATATAATGATTTTCGTGGTTATAGACATTGAAATAAACAGGCTGAGCAAATAACTACTTCTTATTTTATTATCAAACTATTTAAGAAAAATATAGGAGAGTGGTGGGTATAGGTGCATCTCCGTTTAGGTTACAAGTAAAAGTGAACAGAAAAATCCCTGTATTCTCTCAGACAAGGGAATAACAATTTAACCAAGTGATCAAAGTGAAGGGAATATTGGTTATTTTTAATAAATTACGTAAGAGTTTTAGGGGGAAAAGTCTAGCTCCAAGGAGACGCGTCATGATTTTAGGTGGGCACGTGAAAGCGATTAAAATAGTCTTTGAGTAATAAATATGCCGAAACGAGAGATTTAATATACCTCCAGCCCGGGAAAAGACCGAAACTGGAGTTTTAGAAAAGTGATTTTGGAATACATTAAGATTTTAAAATATATAATATTAGAATGTGAAATAAAATTAAGTGAGATTATTATATATATATATTGTTTGAAATGAAAAACTTAGAGAATTAATGAGTAAAGGTACAAATCATCGAATGGCTATAGCTAATAGTAATGAAATTATTAAAAAGCAAATTAAAAAATATATTGAGAAATTTATATTAAATATGGCAATTAAATATGGTCTGCCTCTAGAGGCATTTAATGAATATAGACATAAAACATTATTAGATCTTTTTAACTATAATTTTAAATCTAATGATTTTAACAGATAACCTGATATTAAAAAACATATTAAAGATTTGCAAACAGAATTTGTAATAGTCTATATAGACAAAGTGCCCAGTAATTTTGCTATAATTTGTAAATATTTTTACAAAAAAATACTTAATGATCATATTATTAATAGTGATATTTATAAAGTGACAAAATTAGGTGAAAGAGAAATTTCTAATAGAATTCAAGCCTTCCATAAAAAATTGGGGATTAATTATATTAAAAAAGATTATCCTCACATCTTTCTTACACCAAAATTTCACAAGAGTTACTATTAGCTGCAATACTTATATTACAACATCTTGCAAACTCTTCCAAAAATACATACAGACAGTGATAGAGAATTTAAATAAGCAAAAAAGACACAATTATAGTGAATAATAGTGTAGAGATATTAAATGTAATTAAAGATATAGAAATAACTAGTGTACATACTTTTGACATCCAGGATTTATTTAATAGTACAGATATTGAAGATTTGACTAATACCCTAGTAAATATACATAAAGATTATGATCTTAAAAAAGATATTAACATTAATAATTTTAAAAATCTTATTAATCTTATTTTAAAAGAAAATTATGTCTTTTTTGATAATAAGATTTTCCATCAAATTAAAGGATTACCTCAAGAAGGTCCAGCTAGCAATAGTTTAGCAAATATTTATCTTCACTACTATGAGAAGGATTTGACTAATTATAGCCATAGTATATTATTCCTCTATATAGATGATTTAATATTATTCAATAAAGAAATAGACCATAAGCCTCATATTGACTTTTACCCTGATTATCTAAAACTTATTAAAACTAATGACAATGAATTAGCTGCAGAATTTTTAGATCTAGATAGTAAAATCATAGATAATAAATTAGTAACAGATATCTTTGATAAAATAAATGCATTTAATTTTCAAATTAATAAATTCCCCTTTTGGAATAGTAATCTTAGCATTTTTGTCTTCAAGAATTTAGAAAAAAATTATATAATTAGAAATAATAATTTAGTAACAGACTTTGATATTAGAATTAAGAACATAAAACATTTTTATTCCTTTGCACTTGATTATGGAATTCCTATAGGTTTTCTAAGAGTATATATAGGTAAGAAATATTTAGGTCATTTAGAATAAAACATTCATATTGGTTTATAAAGGAATATTTTTATTTCTTTGATTGTGGGGTAGCGTTTTCACTTATTCTACTTGTAATGTGTAATTTTATTCAAATTAGGTTATTGAGTTATTTGTTTCAGATTTATTACATAGATGGCGCCAGGATCTTTCATGTGAAATTTTCCTTTTTAATAGACATTTTTACCAATTTTCAAATATTATCTAGATAAATAAATGTATTACATTTTTTAAAATGGTTTTGAGAATATTAATATAGGTATCTTACTAATTCTTGATATCAAAAATTAATTATATTATCTGGTCAATTTTGCTGTTTCATGGTAAGAATTTTGATTGTGGCAACATGTGATGTCAATATGATTGGCGGGCTATATTGAAAGAGATGAATTCTGGTAAGTATAAGAGGAGTCACTGATTAGTTAATGTTTATTAAAAAGTATGGGTATTTTATTAAATTATATATTTACTGTCTTTAGTGCAATATGTTAGTGCAATATAATGTATATTACATATTTTATCCTGAATTTTAGTCGTTTATATACAGTTATGTTTTATTGTTATTGTTAGTATAAGACTTTTCTTTCTAAATTCTTTCATTTTAGGGTAAATTACCCTGTTTGTTTTCTCAACAACAATAGTAATAGGGATGGTTTGTACAGCAAAATTGATGTATTGTTAAAATAATGATTTTTTAGTATAGGATTTGATTCTTGATATGTTTTGTTAATTTACTTTTATTTTATATATATATAACTTATGTATATATATATATATATATATATAGATAGTAATATGTATATATATATATATATATATACACTATATATATATATATATATATATATATATATATATATATCATATATATATATGTAATAATCTCACTTAATTTTATTTCAAATTTTAATAGTTATATTTTAAAGTCTTAATGTATTCCAAAATCACTTTTCTTCAACTCCAGTTTCGTTCTATTTCCCGCTCTGGAGGTATATTAAATCTCTCATTTTGACATATTTATTGCTAAAAGAATATTCTAATTGCTTCCACGCGCCAACATAAATCGCGAAATCAGCGACTTATTGTCGCCACGAATTTTCCCTAAAACACTTACGTAATATACTAAAAATAGCTATTATTCCCTTCACTTTGATCACATGTCTATCTGTTAAAATCCCTACCTGAGAAAAAGCAGGGATATTCTGTTCACTTTTGGCTTAAAACTTATACTTATATGTACGTACATTCCGTCACTCTCCGATAAACAAAATGAAAATTTAGAATTTAACTCGGCCTGCTGTTTTGTTTTAACGACTACAAATACATTTTATATATATATATATATATATATATAAGCATTTTGTGTAATTTCTTTCGACGTCTTTCATATGTCATTTTAGCAGCATCATTTCCTTGGATAAACTATATAAAGAAACCTCAAGCATATCAAGAAAAGTTTGCCTACTACGCCAGTGAGTTAGTTCTTGCTGTGAATTTTCAGCCCTCTCTCAATCATAATAGGAACATCCCTCGAGTACAATGCGTCTATGCGATTCGTTTATTCTGGCTTCTGCCTTCCAATCTAAGAATTTTTTTCCATCTAAGCAGAAATCTAAGCAGCGAACTCAGTACGCCAGAAACTTGTGCGCTGCAATCAGATTCGAAGACAAAGACACGGCGGACACACTCAGAAAAACTGATAAGTTAGGTAGAGTGAGAGGATTTTTCAATTCTTTCAATGAAAACTGCTAAAAATTTTATACATCTGGTGAATAACTCACGATCGATGGAAAATCGGAGCCCTTTCTTGGGAGATGCTAATTTATTGAACATATGCCTAAAAAAGTTTTTCTTTTCTATTTTATCTGCCATTCTTTTTCTACATTTCTCTCTATTACGGTTCCTGCACAGATTAAAGTAATAAACTAAGAAAAATGGGTAGAAATATGAAGCAGAGTGTGGAAAAAAATTACCTGGCGTACTCTATACGCCGCCCCTCCAAATTGTGCCATACGCTAGCCCCTACGACTAAGGGTTGAACATTACTCTTCATACAGCATTTCTTCTTTCGTAGACATCCATAGTGCAAACCACAAAGCACAAAATAATGATCTCGTTCCTAACAAATTATATCCCGCCATTTCATCCCCGTTACTCCTTCTATAAATTCCTCGATCAAGGCAATCCTCCGTCCTAAATGTTTCTCAATAAACTATCAAATTAAAAGGGTATTTACGAGGGATGCTGGAAACGGGAGAAAAAAAATCTATTGATAAAGCCGGAGCGTGTGTGTATACACTTTTTTACGAGCATTTTCCTAAGCTTCCCGAAGCTGTTTGCAATCAGTGAGAAACAAAGCGCGTCAGGTCTGTTTACACACCCTATTTATTTTTCTTGGAGATGGATGGTGTAATTACCTACAGGCGCCGCTTAATGTCGCGGAAGACTCCACGGGACATGCTGAAAGCGATAAAATTGCGCGCTGGCAGGTGTTGTAAGTCAGACATTTCAGTCATCTGGCGAAATGAAAGATGCTGGCCCACTGGAAATCGTGTAGAGAGATGGAGGGATTTAGCTACCTATATCTCCTGTGTGAGGAATTATTGATTAACTTCGCCTACTTCACTATACGGATTGTGCAGTTTTGCTAAGTACTGTTGAGCTTTAAAGATAATGGTGCCGTTCGTGGAATTTGTGAGGATATATAGTTAAGTGAAAGATGAATTCTTCAAAACGGTGATTTCAAAGAATATGACTTTACCATCCTGTTTTAAATATTATAAAATGTTTTGTTAGTAGGGTTTTGATTGAAAACTATAAAGCGCATGTTTCACGTTGGTTTCAATTTGCCACAAAGTTTTCAAAATAGTTTTCTGTTATTTGTAAAATGACTTCCTAAAAGCTTTAAAATGTAATCGACTTCCTTTGAACTTCCTTTGAATTGTATTTTATAACTCTTTAGATGGGATGTAGTTAAAACATATTTTAAAAATAGGGCTTCCAAATATAACAAAATGATATTATTTTTGTAAATTAAATCTAATATTTTTTTCAATTAACGATATTAATGGGGTAACGACCTCTTCCTTATGTCATATGTTTATGTATAAGGGATTTTCAGTTAGTGACAATAATGCCATTTTTTATGCACCAATCTGCACGCCATAAAAATGTCGGATGTTAAGTCTTCATTCATTTATCATACTCACATCCATGCATTCAAAACTGATGACTGGCTATGAAAGTAGTCCATATCTGAACTTTATCATCGTATAATAAACAAGGACTTGGTAGAGCTTTGTTTTCGAAAGAGGAGTTTGGCGTATGGATGTGAAAACCGTTTATTTTTTTGTTTCGGTTAATCCGTTTTTCCATTTTCTTTTGTCCCTGTTTTTATCGTTTACTTTCTTAAAATCCAATAACCGAGTAAAAATACCGGATCTGAAGATAAGCTTAATTTTAGGTTCGATTAGACTAAATTTTACCGAGTTATGAAACTTTGAATTTCATCATCTTATGCCAATCAATAACAATCGCTTAATCGAAGCTTCTGTTGCCTGCCGGATTACTGAAAGAGTCTACCAAAAGTTTTTCTTGCACACTCTGTAGAACATAAGTAGTAATCGAAGTATAGCGAGTTAAGTATACTAAGTTTATCGAAGTCAAGCTTCCTCCTCTGGAAACATGGGAAAGTTCCGAGTGTGGATGTCAACTCAATGTCATTCTTGTCATCTCGCTAGATCTCAAATTTAACAAGTCCGCCCAAACATACCCTTCATGTAGAATGAAAGTTAGACGTTAATCTAACTAAAATTTAAAACAAAATTGCACTAAGGCACCTATAACAAATAATAGTGAATTAAAAATGTGTGCTATAACAAACCTACAAAAAATATTGAAATGAAAAGTAAATAACAAGGATCGTCTGCGAATTAATGAACGTTTTCAAAAAAGAAATTCAAGATGTACCTTTCGAATCAAAGGAGAAACTCTTTCCATAAGATCTTTAGGAATGCCTACTATGTCTTAAATTTTATATAATCGGCTGATTTTTACAGAAATTTATAACATCGCAATCAATAACATAGTTAATGATATAAAAATAATATTTTTAAAAAGTATATATATTTTTTATATGAGTTAATGGCGTCTTCTTTGCATGGAAAATCATCAAATTTCGGCGCTTCGAATAGAGAAATAATATGAAGCACCATTATAAAGCTCCTAATCCTTTGAACATTACTTCCATTTAAAGCACTTAAGTCACTAACAACTTCGTAAAATTTTCTCTAGTTAAGAAAGTCTGTAATACACAAGTACTAAACAGATTTTTCCTTGTAATTAAAAAGCTTTTAAGTTGAAGACACGTAATGCAACTAATTGTGTCAATGTAAGTGATTCGATCATAATTAAAATGTTCCATGCTTGTGATTAAAAGGAGGGTACAAGTTTTGTGACGCAAATTTTACTTTCAAAATGTAAGAAAAATCATTAAAGGAAAATAAAAGTGCTTTTGGACAATACCTTTAAAATCTGTAAAAGCTGATTCGATTCAATTATCGATTTACTACTTTAGAAAGTTGAAGAGTATTAATGGTTATAAATTCAAGAATAAGATGAGAGCTCTTTCTAATGATATATTTTGGAAAACACATTAAGTGAAAGAAAATCTTGTTATGGAGAGTCAATTTCATTAAGTCGTGTATAATGGGAAATATATGAGAGAACAAGAATTCTTTCTGCTGCGCGTCTTAAATGTTTCTGTAATGTGGAGACTGAAATTTAATGCTTTGAGTAAGCGAAATCTTGCTGATATTTTAAGTGGTTGAGATCCAGAAAAAAATAATAAAGCTAAAACAAAATCGATATTAAATAAATTAAATCTAAATTGCATCTGATATCGTAACTTCTTTTGAAATATTTTAGGGAAATCAATACTGCTTTAGTTTGAATAGAATTAAATCTGTTCATATCAATAATTCAGGTATTTCTTAAACAGAAATCTGCATTTACTCGGGATATCCTTAGCTGAAGGTACTTCATCATAATGAAATAAATATGGCTTTTGGCATGATTGTTTTCTTTCCTTAATATTTTTCAACGGAATTAAAAAATCAAAAGATACATAAATGAAAATAGAAATCCACTGATAATTGGAGGGGAAAAAAATTTACTTCTAATTTTTTATGATTTTTTCCTTCGCTACCTCTTTAAAATATTGTCAATATTCATTATTTGGATGAAAATGGTTTTCATGGCATCAAACATGCATTTACATTTTGATTAAAAGATTGAATGGTTAAAAAATTTGTTAAATGATTAAAAATAATTTAAACCATTTATTTGATTAGTTTTATTTCGGATATCTTAATTAAGATATAGTTTCCTTCAATAATTTTTGTATATCAAATTTTGTAACAAAAGTTCTATTAAAGTCTTCTTTTACGTCGATAATTAGACCAGGAATTTTTGTTTGAATAGCCTTATCATTATTCAATAAATGAGGTAAAAAGTTGAAATAGTTCAATAAGTTTCTAATTGTCGCACACACAGCGTAAAACATTAAGCATATTTAGAGATTCAATATAGTTATATTGTTAAAAACTTAATTTAGACATATGATTAACCATTTTGTCTATACTAGATATTCAAGTCACTCTTTGAAAGAATTTTTCATCAAAACGAATAATTCCATAATAAAATGAGGACATTGTTACTCTATGCCGGAATTTTTTCTTTTGAATGTTATATTCAAGATGTAATTCCACGAAATCCATTATAAACATACGAGAGTGAAGGCCTGGAGAATTTCTCTTATTAGGTTCGACCTCCTTGCATTGATATATGTAAAAGTATTAT
>BGPR01004076.1:87136-99251 GCA_013235015.1 Araneus ventricosus
TATTCTCTAATGAACCACACAATCGATCCAATTCAGAATCTTTCAGAGCGGCACTTTCTTTCATACATTTGTTCACAAATCACAATTTTGTATCAGATGGGAACTAATGAAAGCCCACCACTCGAGGACGTATTTGAAGACGCCTTTAATTGCATTCGTGAAATACTCCTTCCAATTTCTTCCCCCAAACAATGAGAGAACGTCTTCGGACGGACTTTTCGCATTTCGGCAGGGACATTACAGGAAATCGTTAACGGTATTTAGAAGGTCGTTAAAATTCTCGGCACTCTTTCGGACTACTTCCTTCCGCGATTTTGCTTCGCCATTCAGGACGTACGTGGCGGGGAAGGGCGTGAGGAGGTTGACCCAGCATTGTTCTTAAGCGAGATCAATGCGCGCTTCCGAATGCCCTCGCTGGCACAATGGCGAAATAAGTGCCATTTAGGGCTGAATGAGAGTGTTTAAAGAGTGTTGCAGTAAGTCTTCGAAATGCTCGCTATTTGCATAATCAGATGAAAGAGGCTTTCTGTTGATCTAAAAGGGGAAAATAAATATGGCAGTGCCATTCGAAAACCCGCCTTGCAACAATTCGAAGTTATTTTCAATGGGGTGAAATACATTGGTTGAATCGTTTGATTCTCTTGTTTCGTGTGGAAAACCCTATGGGATTTAAGTAGCTGCGAATGAAACCGTTTGTTGAAGTGGAGCTAAATGTTTACTCGCTTATTGCCGATCAGTGTTTTATATTAAGAAGGGTAAGAGACAAAGTTGCTTCAATTGCCTCTCATTCAAAATGAGTGTGGAAATGAATAGAAAATGTGTTTCTATTATCGTATAAAATGTAGGTATCGAATGTAACCAAGAGGAATCGCTTTATTTATCTTACAGAGTATAGACAAAGCTCGTATATTTTTCGGCTTCGGGTAAACAAAACTTGATATCAATTTCCGCTTTTATCATTTACTGAGAGTCAGTTTCAAAGCAGACAGAAGTTTTTCTTTTAACCATAAATTACAAATAATATCATTAATGTAGTTATAAACGAATTGGTATATAAAATAATTATTTTTACGGCCGTACAAATCGGTGATTTAAACTTTTTTCTAATATGTTAAAGCTTTCAACCAGTTATAAAGTTACAGAAACCTCACATTACATACCATAACTTTTCAGGTATGCATATTTTTTATTAAACCAAAATGTTGTTCTGTAAAGCTTTTAATTAGTGCAAGGTTATTAGAAAGTTACTTATAAACAAGTTGTCTTATAGACAGGATGGTACCAAAAATTTACACTCGGCATTTCTATTAAAATAATATACTACTGTAATAAAAATGATATGCATTTAGCACTCAGTAGAGATTACAGAACTATATCTTTCCAATGAGTAGTAATGGCTATCATGTGGACATCTTTAAATGCAAGAACAGCTAAATTAACTCACTGAAAGACTTATTTCTTTTAAATAAATAATTTTGTGAAGCATTTCTTTAATAAAGGAAGTCATCCATAGACGACTTTTAGCAATCGATTGTTTTATTTCCCTGCCACCACAATGCTCATGTACCTGTCCAAGTGCCAAATTTCAATTCTGCAACACACAATCGAAAGAAAATTCACCAGTTTGTAAGTTATGCAAAATATTGCTTTACTTTCCTACGTAGTATTTATTAGCACAGCATTGCTTAAAGATATTCATACGATATCTTTACGATGTTGAGCGGCATTCAAAATATCGTAGCAAGATCTTGGAGATATAGTAGAATATCTTGTGCTAAAAAGTATAACCACGAGATGATTCAATAATAGTACACATGATTGTCACATTCATGTGCTCAGTACCAGAAAAACATCGAAAAGAAAATGTATAATGATGTATAGTGGAAACATGTCATATTATATGTGGTCATTCAATATATTTGGTTGAACGTGCAGACTTACCATTTGAATATGTATCATGACAATCAAATCATTAATGGAGAAATTTTCCTGGGAGACATGTGGTCTCGTGCTTCACGGATTACCAGGCCTCAAAGGGTAAAAATTGTGGATATGAAAGGATTAGAAGCGTGTAAACGGTTCAAAGTCAATGGCCATTCCGCGTAATCCTCCTGAGCTGTCGGCTCGCTCCCGATCCGGCCTTTTATTCCTTTAAACTCAACAGGGTAAGATTTGGAGTTGTTGTGTTGTGGTGGGAGGTGCAGACTCCATTACAAAGCTTAATAATTTACAACACTTCTATTTTTCATCACATTTTTTGATATATAAAGGCAAAACATAATTTAAAAACAATAAAAGAAGATAACAAACTTTCATATCAAATTCGAAAGGATATGAAAAAACAAATTGAAAGTATATCCGAGTAAAGATAAAAATATGAATAGTAACAGATGGAAAAATATATATAAATATATCACATACAAAATAATGCGCTAACAGCTGCAATTCCAAAAGCGCTGTGGTAGATAGAGTATAAATCGTAAAATGAAAGAGTGCAGAACGTGAAATGAAAAACGCAATAAAAGTACAATAGCGTTTCTTCAGGGGATTTAGGCCTTACGGAGTAACTGGTTGCAAGAAAATGTCAATTTTTTTATATTTAGCAATTCACAATAACTTCATCCCCTGAAGAAACGTTATTGTGCTTTTATTGCGTTTATCATTTTCACGATTTATACTCTCACTCTCTCTCTCTATATCTATAAAAAAACAAGAAACAATGGCCAAAAAATTATATATATATATATATAATAAGTGCAATAATAATTTTGCTGGTGTAGTCTTTAAGTACGGAACAGGCCGAGCAAATAACTGTTTTTCACTTATTATCAATATATGGGAGAGTGGCGGAATATACGCGTACATCTCGTATGAAAGTTTCAGGTAAAAAAAAAAAGAAAATCCCTGCGTTCTCTCAGATAGGGGATTAGCATATAGACACGTGATCAAAGTGAAAGGAAGATTAGCTATTTTTAGTAAATTGCGTAAGTGTTTTAGGAAAAAGTTTGGCGCCAAAAAGGCGCCGTCGTGATTTTACGTGGGCGCGTGAAAGCGATTGAAATATTCTTTTATTAATAAATATGCCAAAATGCGTGTTTTAATATACCTCCAGCGCGGAAATAAAACGAAACTGGAGTTTAGGAATTTATATACATATATGACTTCTTTAATTTTAGCTTGTTTTTAGAGGTATTTTCGGAATAAACCCACAGTTGATTAAGTAAAATTCTTCTTTATTTCAGGAACATGATCGGGTAACGGTAGTTGAATTTAGCATCTTAGAAGATATTGAAAGTAAAACCTATAATCATACTGACGAACAACACCGGCCGTGTATCACTCGACAGTAAAGACAGAGCAAAAAAGGGAAGTTAACAATGCGCAGATAGTGTAAGTAGAAAGAGAAGGGGATTTTTCCGGAAAGACTCGTGACTCGAAGTGAAAGTATAAGTGCTCTTATTGCGATGGAAGTAGAAATAATTAAAAGTGAGGTTTCGTTAAAAGTAATTAAAGAAAGTTAAAAAATGAATTTATTACATATATATAGTTATATATTTTACAAAGAATTAAAACTCAAATAACATTTTCAGTATATACACCTATTAAACTAATAATTAAAATTAAATATAAAATAATGTTACCTAATTAATATTCATACAATGAAATACAGAAAGATAATTAGATTATAAACTATTACTTTGAAAAAGACAACCCAGAATTGGAATTCCAACAATCAAATGCCAATCGATCTTAGGAATTGATTATGTCGCATTAAATTCGAATTTTAAAGGCGCCAACCTTCTGCGAAAGCCAATTGTTGGAAGGAAAGCAAATGTTTAGGAGTAAATCTCAAAATATTTCAAGATAAGAACGAGAAAAATAACTAATTGCTTGCCAATTCAATGACATAGCAATTATAATGCCAAGAGCTATATACAAAATACAGTTCCGCATTTATAGTGAAAATATTATAACTAAATTATGTTATATATGCTATACTAAAACATCATTAATAAATTAAACTATAAATTTAATTTTTAAACTCATTATAGTAACTTATATTAGTATGAGAATATACTTTAAATTATAGTGCAATCTTAAAATTAAAAGATGCAATCTTATTCTAATTCTAAAAATGTGGCGCCATCTACTTATGTAGTGATGTACTAAAATCTATGTGAATTCCATAAATATGAATATTTCAAAATAATTAATTCCAAGAGACTATTAATTTAAAGGTGTTAAAAATATTTTGTTAACATAAGCAAACATGAAATTAGTAGGAAATCCATATCTCAAAGCATTTTCAATAAATGTATCGATATATGAATATACTTTAAGAAAACTAATCACTTTCTTAAAAAATTTCAAAGGAAAAGATAATTTGGACAAAATTAAATCAATATTTCTGTTATTGATCAATTATTCTTAAAATAATATCGGGATTCCAAGGTGAAAACTTACGAATGGAATTAGATACATCACATGTTTTTGTCATATTTCTCATGTCGGTTAAAGGCAAAAACAAAAAGTACTTACCAACTTTTGGAGATACATATATTTAGCAACAAAAAATGCATTTTCCAACCGCATGTATCGACTTTTTACTTTCTATATCAACAGATAGACCCGCATTAGTTAAAGAAAAAAAACCCGAAAAAAATTTACCCATTGGATTATGTCTAAACAACGCAAAGTGTCATAAATAACTGCTGTCTTTCTTTTTCTGCGAGAGAGCCCATCCGCAAACAAAAGAAGGATAATCAATGGTATCGACTGAGCCACACAGAGAAAAACCCATCGAAAATTGCGAGCGTACGACTCCCCGCCAAGCTTACATAAACATTTTCGTTGTAGTGCGACTCATAACGGCGTAAAAGGGAATGTCGGCCCGAAATTCCATGTCGCCCATTCATCATCTTATTGTGCGAGTTGTGAAGAAAACAAAAGACGTGATGTATGTGTTCCGTAGGACGCAGTGCCGTTAACTTAATGCGGGACTCGTATGTCATTGCCTGTTTTGTGGATGAGTGGTGTTTTGTCTTTGTTAAAGAGGGGATGTTACAAAATTGCATTTTGTTGCCGAGGGCTCGGAAATTAATTACTGAGCAACACGTAAAAGGCGGGACGGAAAGAAGAATAGATTCTTAGGAAGAAAGGCACAATGGATTATTGGAAGTGTTCGAATTAATCGGTTTTTAAAATTGCTGTGCATTATGGAAAATGGAATTCGACCTTATTAGAAAGGGTAACTCTTAAAAAAATGCAGTAATTTATATTCCTGTCTGATTTTTGAAGGCAGGAATACATTATTTTAGACGCCGTACCGACGGACGTTTTTAATGGTCTGAGTTTAAATTTGCCAGAGATATTAATTTCGATGCCATTTTTATCTGCCTCAGAATGGTTTTAAAGCAGCAGATTTTGAACTGAATAATTTTAATTCAATCGGGTTATATGAAAATCATATGACCATGTTTTATATTGTTACTAACATGGAAAGTTGCTTCCCAGTATTGTTATTCCTATGGTTGGGAAGAGAGTTTTACAAGGTAAAGCATGGAGTGACGGCAACGGCTGTTCCGGGACCCCTGACTTTGGCGACCATTTTGGAGACAAATTTGCCGACCTTCGCGACAAATAGATGATTCCAGAAAATGCAACCCTTTTCTCAATATCTCTATTAGGAAAGGGAATACGCTTGAATATAAGAGAAAACTCCATGTGACGTCACTACCTGTCGGAGAGAGTATATAAGGACCGCGTTTGGATTAGAGGGAGCAGTGCTGATCCATTGGGAACGACTTTAGAGTTTCGTCTGCAGTGCGAGCTAGGAAACTGGTGAGCTATTGAAAGTTCTGTTATTGTCGTTATTAGTTATTTGCTGACTCTTTGTGTTGCTAAATATCAAAGTGCTGAACTGTTATTACCTGTGAATTTTTGTCTGTTCACATTGCTAATCTGTGCAAGAACTATTGTTTCCTGTACCTGTGATACGTGTTTTCCTGCATATTTGTGAATAAACCTTCATTCTATATTATCCTGCGTGTTGGACTGTTTACAACATACATCCACAGAAAGACTTTTGTAACAATATGTAATACAAATTTCGGTTATCATTCGAATATATGTAGTTTAATTTTTAACTTGAGTAATATTATGTAGGAAAATAATTTTCATTTGAGTTGCTTACTTATATTGGTAATTTATGTAAAAGTGTTTTAGTAATTTGTTATTTCTATTAGTTAGTCTATACAGTAATGACAAATCAAAATACACCATTTACAATTTTTAGGAATATGGCGTTATAAATTTAAAGTGAGCAAGTGGGACTGATGAAAAAAGGGCAATTTTATCGATTGGTAATAGGAACGCTTAATTGCATCATCGTCTTAGCTATAGAGTCAAAATTTAAGTAAATGGGGTAGCCTCGTGTAAAAGATTTTACAAAATCAAGGATGTTGCATTTTCATTGGTCACTACTGCAATTATGTGCCTAAAACACTCCATAGGATTCCTTCAAACAACTGTTAGTAGGACTCGCATTTGAGGCTACTGCTATCTGGAGACCATGCAACGTTTAAGATGTGCAGTTCAACACATTACCGATCGATAACGAGAGGAACAAAGCCGTTTATGTGAAAAAAAGAGGTAAAATATAGAAGTTTTTAAAAAAGTTCAGTGATATCACCATTCTGAATGCAGCAATTGTCCATTGCCACTTACGTGTACGTTGCAACAATTCTTCACTGCCGTTTGTTTATTATTATTTACATTTATTCACTGCCGCTTACGAGTAAATTTATAATATTTATTCACTGCCGCTTATGAGTAAATTTCTAACATTCATTCACTGTCACTTACGAGTAAATTTATAATATTTATTCACTGCCGCTAACGAGTAAATTTATAACATTTATTCACTGTTGCTTACGAGTAAATTTATAACAATTCTTCACTGTTGCTTACGAGTAAATTTATAACATTTATTCACTGCCGCTTACGAGTAAATTTATAACATTTATTCACTGCCGCTTTCAGTACCAGCAGATTTCTACTGCTTTTTGAAGTACTGGCCTGCTCTGTAGAATTTAAGAAGTCCGTGCTTTCTACATTGGCATGAAAGGGAGCGTCAGTGTGTCGAAAGCTAGACTACTCTTAGAAGTATCGTCGTCCACTTATTTCCACCATCTCACGATCATGATAATAAGACCGTATCTCCAGAACAATATGGTTCTGATGGAAAGCGAACTATGAAAACGTCCAGAGAATAATGAAAAACACATCAGAAAATAAAGTACTGAAGAAACATAAATATTCTTCTCGGTACTTCTATTAAGAATGTGAAAATAAAGAAACTTTACGATCACGATGATTAGACCTTATCTCCAGACTAATATGGTTCTGATGGAAAGCGAACTATGAAACGGACAAAGATACATCTGAAAACAAAGCACTGAGGAAACATAAAAATCTTCCTCGGTACTTCTATTAAGAATGAGATCATAAAGAAATTTTTGCACTATGTTTTTAACTTAAGAAGCATAAAAAATATACAGCATGTGAATTCCATTTTTCTTAACTTTTTTTATCTTCCTCACTCGAAGGAATAATATTTCATCTAATTTTGAAGAAAATATTTTTAATAAGTATGTCTAGTTCTGAAGAATAATAAAATTACATCGATAACAGATTTAAATCATAGTTTGCTACCTTAGTTGTAGAAGGTGGAGGAAAAGGTTCATTGCTATATTTCATATAAAAAATTATTCATTCGAATCAAAATGTTTGTAATTATTTTGTGAAAAACCTTTAGTTGTTTTAAGCCACATTCCCACTGCTCATAAATAAAAACCAGTAGCGTCCTTAATTTACCTTCATCATTTAAACACAAAAGTGCTACTTCAACCGAAAGTTAAGTCAGCTAGTGCTGATAGAAACAGAAATAGCGTCGTCCTGAATCTACACTAATCTAATTTGCAATTTTTCTCAAAAAAGTTTTATTCGTTTCCACTCTCTAAGTACTGTAACACCATCTCAGCTGCAATTTAGTTAAGATGTACTAAGCTTTGTATGGAGTTTCTTGGCGTATTTATAGATCAACGGGTAAACACAACAGAAGTAAGAAAAGTTCTGAAATCTAAGTTGCTTTGGTAAAATGAAGTTACGTTTACTTCTTGTTTTCATTCAATTAGAGTCCACCAAGGAAAAAACCGAGTTGTTTAATTAAATCTGAACTGTTTACTCCGGTTTACTAGTCTGGCTAATTTGTTAGAATCACGATTATTGATTGTTTCGTCAAAGAAGAAAATAAACTAGTTAGTTCTGATTTATTGGTTTTCCGTTAAGTATTCTGAATGATCTGATAATAGAAACATTGTATCTGTGAAAAGTAAAAATGCATGCAATTAACTATATATGAGATGGAATCGCGTTTTTACCAGTATAATTAGTATTTAATTTGGAACGGAAGATACTTGCCGGTGGTTAATACGATTACTTTCTGTGACAAAAAAATTATTGGCTAGTAATTAATACAATTTTTCAGCAATTTATTCCTTGTGAATTAACTTCCAACAGTCCGCTCTTGTCTGGTGGAAGCGTTTATGACTTTAACTCTGTGTTTGTCGCAAACATTTTCATCCTTAAGTAGTCGAAACGTATATCACAGATATAAAATCTATTGTATAATTAGTCGAAAAGTATATCACGGATATAAAATCTATTGTATAATTAGTCGAAACGTATATCACGGATATAAAATCTATTCTATAATTAGTCGAAGCGTATATCACGGATATAAAATCTATTCTACAACTAGTCGAAACGTATATCACGGATATAAAATCTATTCTATAATTAGTAGAAGCGTATATCACGGATATAAAATCTATTCTACAACTAGTCGAAACGTATATCACGGATATAAAATCATTGTATAACTAGTCGAAAGTCGATATACGTTGATATAAAAAAATCATTGCATAATTAGTCGTAAACGGTATATCAGCGGATATAAAATCTATTCTATAATTAGTCGTAAGCGTATATATCACGGATATAAAATCTATTCTACAACATTAGTCGAAACGTAATATCGTTATTATAAAAATCTACTTGATAATTAGGTACGAAACGTAGATATACGATTTTATCAAAATCTATTGTATAATTAGTCGAAACGTATATCATGGATATGTTCATTCCTATAATTAGTCGAAACGTATATCACGGATATAAAATCTATTGTATAATTAGTCGAAACGTATATCACGGATATAAAATCTATTGTATAATTAGTCGAAACGTATATCACGGATATAAAATCTATTGTATAATTAGTCGAAACTTATATCACGGATATAAAATCTATTGTATAATTAGTCGAAACATATATCACGGATATAAAATCTATTGTATGATTAGTCGGTCTATAATTAGTCGAAACGTATATCATGGATTTAAAATCTATTCTATAATTAGTTGAAACGTATATCACGGATATAAAATCTATTGTATAATTAGTCGAAACGTATATCACGGATATAAAATCTATTGTATAATTAGTCGAAACGTATATCACGGATATAAAATCTATTGTATAATTAGTCGAAACGTATATCTCGGATATAAAATCTATTGTATAATTAGTCGAAACGTATATCACGGATATAAAATCTATTGTATAATTAGTCGAAACGTATATCTCGGATATAAAATCTATTGTATAATTAGTCGAAACGTATATCACGGATATAAAATCTATTGTATAATTAGTCGAAAGGTACATCACGGATATAAAATCTATTGTATAATTAGTCGAAACGTATATCACGGGTCACGGGTATAAAATCTATTGTATGATATGTCGATTCGATTTTGGTACTTTTTCTATATAACTATGATAATTGGCCGTAATGAGAACTTAAATGTGTTTTCTATAAAAAAAATTCAAAGTGTTGTGCATAATTTTAATGCATTTAATTGAAGAAACAGCGTATACATGCATATTGCAGGCGTATTGTGATATTCGTAACGAATAAAATTATACATATATTTGTAGAATTATTAAAATGTTTGATGAAAGAAATTAATTAGATTAAAAAATCGTTTGGTCATAAAAGAAATTAATTTTAAAATATCGTTTCGCTGAAAAAGAAATTAATTAAAAATATCGTTTGGCATTATTCTTTTCCAAAGGTTATAAAAATAGTTTGGCAACGATGTATTGCTAACTTTGCCTAGCAACGAAAAATAATAATGAATTGAACTTGGAATTTGATGTAAGTCAGTGATGTAACGTTTGTGATGTATATGTATGTGTTTTATTTTACATGTTTGTGCTGTGGTAGACGTCCAATAAATACATTATTTTTGATAAAGAAGGCTACAGTTCTTCATATTATGCTGAAATACATCACAGCATCTATCAGATTCTGCGCGTAACGGAGGTTAAAACGTTGAAAGATAAAGAGTTTGAGTGGTCTAAAATAAAATTTGAGATCCTTTTCAGTCGCTGTGTGAAAACATATTCTTATCCTTTCTCTTTGGGATTAAGCCTGCCCGTCCCATACCATATGAAACAAGGAGACCAGAGAGTAACACTTTCTACAGGGTGATTAGAGATGAAAGAGAACTATAATTATGAGCGACAGAAGCGGAAAAGTGGTTAAGATTTGTACCAGTCCATTCACACATTAAAATATGCAACTAACACTGTATCTATACCTCTTGTAAATAAAAGATGATGAGCTTTTTAATGACGTTTATAAATTTCAAAAGAAAGAATATTTGGATCTCACATTTCTAATTTCAAATATTGAAAGAGAGATAGAATATAAAATTTAGAAAATAACACAGAGACTCTTTCTTTAAGCAATGAAAGCATGGAAAGGGTTTTAAAAAGGAATAGTATGTTGATTTTTTTGTATAAAGAAGTTATTTATAATTTTACTGATAAGTGTCTAATAATTTAGTGGAAGCAATGGTTCTCTCAATATGAAGGAAACAGAATTTTTTGCCCTGCTCATTGTTTTCTGGATAACTCTAAACGCTATCTGTAGTAGCAGAATTATAGTATCTTGTTTAGATGTTAAAACTTTAATATAGCACTTATTTTAAGAAGAAAATTCTTATTTAATTGGATTAATCTTATTTAGTGGATGCAATGCTTCTCTCAATATGACGGAAATGGAATTCATTCTGCTCATTGTTTTCTGGATAACTCTATACACTATCTATAGTAGCAGATGTATAGTATCTTGTTTAAATGTTAAAACTTTAAGATAGCATTTATTTTAAGAAGAAAATTCTTATTCAATTGGATTAATCTTATTCAAGAAAACGTGTAAATATACAGCTTTCGTAGAAAATATCTTTTCGTAGAAAATATCTTATATTTAAAGAACATCGCAAAACATTGCGTTTCGAATAATTCTATTTCATCTCTTTAAGTTAGCTCTAATGCCAGATTTAATATTCTCCAAAATATTTTGAAAAGAGAAGAATCTAGAAAGTTATAAGAATTCAAAAGTTATCATATACATGAATTTAATCTCTGTTCTCTAGAACTCGAATAAAAAATTTAATACTATTAACTATTTTTAATGAATTGAAAAACACTGTGCTGTTATTCATTTTCTAAAATATTCTTCTCTGCAGATTAGATCAAAATATCTTCTTAATTTAAAATACAAGAAATCCCATATTAAGTACAATATTTAATCAATTTTTTAAATCTCTAGATTTCTCCTATTTCAAATAACATGATGAAGAAACTCTTTTTCTTTGAGCTTACATTTCAAAAGGTTTAATCTCACTCCCAGTGGCACAAAAAATTATTTATTATAGCTTATCAAATACCCTTATCACTCGTGTCTCTTCAAAGCTGCTTTTTCATCAAAAGACTTCCTTTTACTGTTTCTTCGAAAGTCAACAAGATTTTCCTCCTTTCATCACATTTCTTAACGGATCTTTTTATAGATGATCTTTCTCGCCCCGTAGCTGTGTAGAAATTGATCGGGTTTCGCTATTTCTTCTGACTAACGAGATTTGGCGATTGCGAAAATAAGACTGCTATCAACTCTGCCCCAAAGCGCTCGCAGTTAGAATGTAA
>BGPR01004076.1:99261-120207 GCA_013235015.1 Araneus ventricosus
AAAAACTTAGCCACGGAATTAAATCCTTCGCATAAAATTTATTTATTTACTTTACGACGTCTTTCCAGAGGGAGTAGGGTCCTGAATCTGACGGTGTGGAAATTGAGTTAAAAATTACAAAACTAATACAAACAAAATAGAACTTCAGTACTGACTTCCACAGGAAGCAATATAGGCAACACTATTAAAAACAGAAGTTGTAAATAAGCTCAGAAGGCAAAGCATGTGTCAAAGAAGAAATGATCATTTATTGTAACAATATCAAATTAAAATACAGATAAATCGAAAGTCAAATAAAAATAAACACTTCGGATCTAAAACACTTTAAAGCAGGTATGGCTATTTAAAATGCAACGTTTTAAATATTAAAGCCTTAATAAGGAAATTAAATTCACAAAAACTAAAAGAAGCAACTTAAATGTTCCTACAACGTATCAGACTTAGTCTCAAATAGAAGAATTTTTGATATTTAATTTTTTTTTTATCAAAGTAGAAATATCATTTTGGCAAGATAGAATATATAAGGTGTCCTTTATTTTTCTTATACAATAAAAAGTCCAAGGGTTCGATTTGACGCATTACAATAGAGCCAGTTTTAGCAGACTATAAGAAACTTGCGTTTATTTTATTTTTGTTTCCCACTGAGCATCCTGCGCATAAGTTTAAATAAGTTAATACAGTAGAACCCCGCTAATCCGAACTAATTGGGACCAGTGCCTGTTCGGATTACAAAAAATTCGGATTACCCGAAATTCCGATAAAAATAGAAAAGAAAAAAGTTGTGTGCTAAAAAAATGTAAGTTATAAATACTCAGAACTACTATCTCTTGAATTCTTTTATTCAAAAGCAAGATAAAGAGAATATGTCTCCCTTTTCATTAGAATAATGGATGTGCTCCTGTATGAAGTGACCTTATCCTTTAATTATTGCATTAGTTTCTTCAATGTGTACAAAATTATGCATGCTGTAAAAGTACTTTTTTGTTTTTAGTATGTATATTTAAATCTTTTCAGGTAACCTTTTCAATTACATATGATTTTCAAAAATAAAAGCGGTTCGATTAACCGGAATTTCGGATTAGCGGGGTTCTACTGTGTATAATTAAGTTAAGCAATAAAAGTTAAGTTAACGTTCCGTTTTGAAGCAACACCAGGGCTATTTTGGGCTATTTGGGAGCCGCTGTCAGATAACTAGGACAACATCTCGCCTTGACCGCATATTTACGGATCCTACTATGGTTTGGATTGAGTTCGCTTTTCATTGGCTCTCAGCGTCACGAGACTTCGCTTGCTTCTGAATGATGTCATAGGAGCGCGCTCAGTTTGGATTTCGATTTTTGTCTTAGCTATTGTATCATGGAGAAACCAAAATTATCTGTATCTTGAATTCAGCATTCCCTTTAGAAATATCCAAATAATTGTAATTAAAAGACAATTTTGGTTTTTCCATGATACAATAGCTAAGACAAAAATTGAAATCCAAACTGAGCGAGCTCCTATGACATCATTCAGAAACAAGCGGAGTCACGTGACGCTGAGAGCCAATGAAAAGCGACCTCAATCCAAACCATAGTAGGATCCGTAAATATGCCATTTGACCTACTACGTGTGATATAGCGTGCAGCATATGCACGGCGGATCTTCAGTGGAATCGGCCTTCGAACCTGGAACCCCCCGTCCCCGAAGCCAAGACATTAACACTGAGACACCGCGGCCGTATGAAAGGGGGGGATTTTCTTTCTAGAATTTTTTATGAAAAATAATTATATGGAACGTGTTAGAAAAGTCCACTTGTTAGAGGTTAAGGAGCAATGAATTTTGCTCAAAGGCTTAAAATTTTGCAGTCCATTTGTCATCATTGATTATTCCATTGGCAACTTGTTGAGAAGAGAAACAAGAACTTTAAAGTGACTTTTTTCGATGTCCTTTCTGTGATCCCATCGTAATTAAAAATTATCGGACCCGTCCCCAGTAACCCATTTTTAATTTCAAAATGGATATCTAATCTTTAAAACCCAATCATAATAATAAATATGAAAAAACTTCAAAAAAAAACTCTTTTACCAATGGATTAAAAAAGAAAAGAAATTTTTTTTTCAAAGCTCTGGAGGTCACAGGTCAAAACAAAAATCGTAAAATCGTGAGGCGCAGGTAGAAAAGCTGTAAGTAAATTAGAATTGCAATCACATTTATAATATATTTTAAATGATGAAGGTTTAATAACTTTTCGTTCCTTATGATAATCATTATGGTTTTATATCTTTCTCCTATTGTTTTCTGCGCCTCACGCTTTTACGATCATTGTTTTGACCTCCAGAGTCTTGAGAAAAAATTATTGTTTTCTTTTTCAATGCATTGGTAAAAGAGTTTAAAAAAAATTTATATTTATTATTTTCTAGTTTTTAGTCTTTAATTTATGTCATAATTCAGTATTATAAATATTATATACTTCAACTAACTAAAGCAATTATTTTATTGAAATTGTTCTGATAAGATGTACGAAATGGACTCTATGCTTTATTTAATTCCAGCAATAATTTCTTTAAAAAGATTTATAATAGGACATACTTATTTTTATTTTTATTGAAACATTTAAATTACAGTGTCAAGCATTTTAGTTCTCAAAAAAACTATAGATGGCGCCACTGAAACCTACCGAGTGCAAACGCAATTTTGCGAATTTGTTTTAAAAAATTGATAATTCACTGCTCTAAAATTATTAAAATATTGCATCGTCATCAAGACCCAAGAAATATACAAAATTTCAGAACTCTAGTGCATTAAGAAGTGAGTGAAAAATCAATCACAAAATTCCAACTTTACATATATACATTGATACAAACATGAAACATTTCGAACTCAGTCAAAGCGTTTAATAAAAAAAGAAGGAGCTGTTGTATATTCTTTCTAATCAGTCATTAAATTCCTCAACTTTGGCATTAAAACTTCATAACTTATCTGTAGAATTACCTTTATGTTTTTGTTTACCATTCATATTTTATACCATCCTTCTTTTAGACAACCGTTGATTCTTTTGCATAGTACTTAAAACCTTTACTTAGAATTACGAAATGTTTACTCTAGCGTGACAATAGCATTCTTGCTCAAGAGTATCCCATATTGTTGTCAAAAGTAAGTGTTATGTCAAGAAAAACCTTCTGTAAACCTCTTCTGAATTCCTGTTTCCCATATGCCTTTGAGCGTTATTCTTTATAAAGTTTACTTTTTCTCAGGAGAAAAAAAGGTTTGTTTGCTGGGGATACAAATGGCCTCGGTGAGGAACAGGAATACTAATGCATTCACATTTTCAAGCTTAGAATGTTTTTCTTTTCTTTTCTTGGCCGTTTTTTGCCTTTAGGCTATTTTCTTGGCATTCTTTTAGAAGAGTATCCATTCTAGTAACGTTCAAAGGAAAAACAGTCCCTTCAGAGGAACATATTTTTAAGGAAACTAACAATTTGCGTTTCCCAAGTAGAAAGTTGAATGCCAAAATCCATAAAGGTACGTTTGGTGTTTGTAAATCTTGGTCTTTATCCTTGTTTTTTGGACGTAGCACTAAATATCCGTTAGAACCGAGTCATATTTATTTAACCCTTTCGCGTTCATTGAAAACCACACATTGATCATTTGTTTACTGCGCATGGGCGAAACGTAGCGTGATTTTTCTTTCATAACTTAAGAGCCAGATATATAAGACAACTTATATAAAAATTCCAGTTCAATACCGTAAAGGTACGTTTGGTATTTGTAAATCTTGACCTTTATCATTGATGTTTGGACGCAGCACTAAATATCCGTTAGAATCGAGTCATATTTATTTAATCCATTCGAGTTCATTGAAAACCACACATTGAGCATTTGTTTACTGCGCATGGGCGAAACGTAGCGTCATTTTTCTGTCATAACATAAAAGCCAGATATATATAGGACAACTTATATAAAAATTCCAGTTCAATACCATTAGTATTCACAAAGTTATCGGTATTGCAGAAGCTGAATTGCTTTTGATCTCTAAGAGAAACAGAATGATGAATGTTCTTGCACAAACTGATATTTTTTTAAATTGAAACTTCGAAAATAATATTGAATTTTATAAAGGTTGAATATCCTGAATACTCACGTATGCTTATAAATTAAAAACATAATTTAAATTGCATCCCAGTCTGTTGCGCAAATTAGTGAAAACTCCTGGAATTTAATGACACCCCCTACTCATGACGGAACTGTCAAAGTTCATGAAAGTTGGATATTACGCATAGTTTAGAATAGTTCCTCGTTTTTGAACATAATTCTGTAGTTTCATCGAGTTTTCTTTCTAAGTTAATTGAAATAAATTATTACAGCAGACTCTAGATTAACCGGGATGGTCGGGAAATGCTTCGTCGCGGATAAGCGAATATCCCAGATAAACCAATTTATGCAAATTTTGATGAAAAAATTTGGAAAATTGGTAGAAAATGTAAAATTATTATACAATAAGACATTAATAGTTTAATTAATACAAAAGAAAAAGTATTAACAAGACCTTTTAATGTTATTTAGATTTACAATTCGTACGATTGAAAAGAAAAACAGAGACGTAGTTTTCCTCACTGTTTTATGAAGAATGAAATGATAGAAGTTTGTTTTTTATTTACTCTTCGACGAATTATACTACGCAGATTTCTCAATATCATGTTTTCTGCAGGTGTGCTTTCATCTTCTTGCTCCAAGTAATTAAGTAACGCCTCAGTGTGTACCAATGAGACACAGTGTCTTAATTTTTGATGAGTTACAATATTTCCCTCATCACTGTCAGAACATTCTTCGAAATCCCTTGTTTCTTCCGAACCACAAGTCACATGGCAAACAATATCATCGTCACTTAAAACTTTGCAACATTCCAGTGTCGAATCTTCGTTAATCCATTGTTCCACTGCTTCTTCATCCACATTTTCAGAACAGTCTAACTGGAGTCTGGCTGGACTCAAGGTCGGCTGGACGAGTCCAATACAATAGGAAGGGTTGAGAAGAATGCGGTCTTCCCGCACATTCGTAATAATAATCTGCAACCGGTATAATCCGATCCCGGTTAATCGAGAGTCTATTGTGTTATGTTTGGATAAGCACTGTTTTTCCGTTAATGGAGGTCTCTTTGGACTCTTCATTCATGTACTTGTATTGTAATTCCTTTATTTTCTAGCTTAGCCCTGCAATAGTTTTTTGCTAACCTCAGCAGTTGGGGCATAGCGGACAGTGTGTAAACGGCACACGGTTCCGTTTTGCCTCAGTATAATTTGCCGATTGCCGGAGTAGAAAGTGCTGACGAAGATGCATTTCTCATGTTTGAGTTTTGTTGTTAACTTTACCTTTCCTTTGTTTAATTTTTAATGACCGATATAACGTCAGAAGTAATTTAATTGAGATTTCTTATACTTAATAGGATTTATAATTTGTTGAATAGTCATGAAAAACAATCCTTTTTTACTTTCTCGTCTACGAAGTATACAAAGAGAAAGTATTGTAATCGTCAAAAAAGTGAACTCGAGATTTTGACGAATCTCCACGTTTTAGACCTCCCTGAGTCCGAAAAATACAATTTTGGAATTTTGTCTGTCTGTCTGTGAACACGATAACTCGAAAACTATTAAAGCTACGGGGATGAAGTTTGGTATGTGGTCTTTAACATAATTTGTAGGTTTATATCAAATTTTGGACGAAATCCGTCAACGGGAAGTCTGTCTGTCTGTCTGTATGTTCGAGGTCATGCGAACGCTATAACTTAAAAACTTGAAAAGCCAGAAGGATAAAATTTTATACACAGTTTTATCGTCATGAATGTAGGTCCGTATAAAAGTTTGGGCCAAATACGTCAAAGAGTTGACTGTCTGTCGGTCCGTATAATTTACTTTTGAAGAGAATCCGTTATCTCCACGCGCATGCGTACTGCCAGAACGGAGAGGAATTTCATTACGGAGTAGCGAATTACGTCAGTTTGTCCCTGAGCCGGTAAGAGAGGAAAATCGTTACGCAGCTCTTTGAATTTCATTCTTTGCCTAGATATTTTTCAATCACTATAATGAAAAACCTTCTGATAGTCATTGGATTCTGGGTAACAATAGGTTCGAATTTTTTTAGCCACGCGGGGGAAGGGGAAACGGCACCTTTTTGGGGAAGTATACGAGAAAGTTTAGGCGAGAACACTCCCGCTGGTTATATTTAAGAATTTTCAAAGAGTGCCTAAAATCGGGTTCAGTTTTGCGCCGGAGCTGAGGCAAAACTGACCATTTGACAAACGTTACTAAATCGCGAACAACAATTTATGAACTGATCATAGATTAGATTTTAAATTCATTATTCGTTACCAAATAAATATACTTCATAACGTTGCATTTTCAAACGTCTCTCAGTAGGGGAAAATAGGGATACTTGTCCCTACTTTTACTTTTTCTTACATTTCTCGAAAATTTTGATAGTAAGCATAATAAAAGGATATGCATTTAGGAATGACAAATGTAATTATGCCATATTGTTATGACATTTAATCACGTAATAAATATGTTTCATGATATCACATAGGGTCAATCATCCCTAGCCTTAGGGATAAGTTACCCTAAAAAGGGATACTTCACCCTATGGTTAGGGATACTTGACCCTACATGAAAAGAATACTTAAATTCTTTCGATGATTCGGATATACGCGAAATTCGTATATTAGGTTAAAAGTATTGAATTAAAAGAGTCTAAATTATCAAAAATATTAATGAAATTAATATTAAAAATAAAATAAAATGGTATTTATAAAACGCGATTGTTATTAATAGAATTCTAGTTAATAAATTAAATTAATCTACTCATTTATTTAAATCAAGTTATTAAACTAGATTATATTAGTTCAAAATTAACTAAACATATAAAATATTGAATTAATTAAGTGATATAAATTATAGCAATGGAAATGGGAACTTATCAACGTCAATACCGCATTGAAGAATTGCAAGTTTGGGTAAAATTATAATATAATATAACATCATCAAAATGAAAGGAAGGTCATTTTTAAATATGTTGTACAAATCAAGAAGTTGGAGAAGCTAAATAGACTTACTCGGTTCTCCTAATGTTATAATGTAAAGGAAGGTAGAGAAGAAAGATATATTCTACGAGCAAATTCAAACCAGCAAAGAGACGAACTCTTAAAGAAAAAGCGAAACGTTAACAGAAACCAAACGATGACAAATAGTTCGAGCAAAAGATTTTTATTGGAATAATAAATGAATAAATATTGTTTTTTCCCAAGCGAGAAAAAATGAACTAAATAAATTTTAATTATTTTTAAAATTCTTAAAAAAATAATTATTTGCATTATTTGAAATTATCACATTAAAAAGAAATTTTATTTATTAAATAATTACTTAAACTATTTTTAATTAATTATTCTCTATATTTGAGTTGCCATATTGCAAACAAACTGTACGCAGCGGAAAACTGAAGCGAACTACGAAATATGCTTCGGTCGACAACGAAATTAATCTAAAAATTAAACTACTTAGAATAAAAATACTGCATAACATTGTATATCAAATTATAGCTAGAAGTATGTTTAAAACTCAAAAATATTTTAATTCGTCTTATCTTCAATAGTAAACTTCTCATCTACTGAGGAATTAAAAAGTGAAAATTTACTTTTGGAGCCCTAAAACATATTTACCTACACACCATTACGATGGTTTTTCAGATTGGAATGAAAATTCCCTCCAATAGACCGTATGACCAAAAGTCGCATAAAAATGGCATACACAAAATACCAATTATCTCACAATCTGAGAAAATCACGTACGGTCAAGTATCCCTAGTTTCCTTCCTTATTTACCATTTTATAGTCCTCCAACCTTAAGTATTCCATTTTTCCCCTATGCTCCCTATGATATGCGGTGATATTTTAAATAGTTTGAACTCATGCTCATGAAATACATGTGCCTCAAATGCCCGGTTGCAATCTTATTTTTGAAATTACTGCATATCCTTGAAAGGGAAATGAGATGTATAAAAAACAGTTCTTAGGAACGCACTTTTGTTAGTGCACAAAAGAGAAGACTTTTTAAATTTTAATTATTGTATATTTTTCAATCTTTAATTTATATTCATCATTCCGAAAACTACAGAATCGGTTCTTTCACAAATTCAATGTCAGATTGCGCCTCTTATGTTGAATTAAACCTAATTAAAGTTAATCGATTAATTTATAGTTACGTTCTGAGCAGTATTCAATATTGTACTGTCATCGGGAACATCAAACTGGTTAAGATTTCAATACTCTTGCACATCAGGAAACGAGTAAAATATAGATTACAAAATTCCATCATTACAAACATAAAACGGATGAAGCTAAATAAGAGTGTATAAGAAAACAGTCACTTCTCTGTCTATACTTTGATGCCTAGGAATATGTCTCCACTCAGTTTATGCATATGTCTGTTTTATTTTATTATTTTCCTATGACTGAGCCCTTATGTTAATTGGTTAGAGAACATACATCTCTCAAGATATTATTGGTGAACCTGAAGAAAAGACATCGAAACATCTCAAATCAGAACATTCAAAAATAAAAATTCTGTCCTGTCTTTTTTATTCAATTCCATCATTACAAACATAAAACAAATGAAGTTAAATAAAAGTGAACAAGAAAATAGAAACTTCTCAGTCTATGCTTTGATGTCTATGCCTATGTCTCCTCTCAGTCTATGCATATGTGTGTTTTATTTTATGATTTTCCTATGACTAAGCCCTTACGTGAATTGATTAGAGAACATACATCTCTCAAGATATTATTGGTGAACCTGAAGGAAAGACATCGAAACATCTCAAATCAGAACATTCAAAAATAAAAATTTTGTCATGTCTTTTCTCTTCAATTCCATCATTACAAACATAAAACAGATGAAGTTAAATAAAAGTGAACAAGAAAATAGAAACTCCTTAGTCTATGCCCATGTCTCCTCTCAGTCTATGCTTATGTCTGTTTTATTTTATGATTTTCCTATGACTGAGTCCTTAAGTGAATTGAGCAGAGAACATACATATCTCATTATATTATTGGTGAACCTGAAGAAAAGACATCGAAACATCTCAAATCGCAACATTCAAATGTAAAAATTCTGTCCTGTTTTTTTTATTCAATTCCATCATTACAAACATAAAACAGATGAAGATAAATAAAAGTGAATAAGAAAACAGCAACTTCTCAGTCTATACATATGTCTTTTCTCAGTCTATGCTTATGTCTGTTTTATTTTGTGATTTTCCTATGACTAAGCCTTTACATGAATTGATTAGAGAACATACATCTCTCAAAATATTATTGGTGAACCTGAAGAAAAGACATCGAAACATCTCAAATCAGAACATTCAAAAATAAAAAGTTTGTCCCGTCTTTTTTTCTTTAGTTCAAAATGAAAAGTTAGTTTCGTTAAAGCAGAAAAAAACTTGAATGGAAAGTGAAGGATGTATCAGCACAAGCGAAATTCTTTTTACAAACCACCTTAATAAACCAAAAAAAGCAAAGTAAGTAAAAAAAACTCTTTCAGCAACCGAGAACATCCTTCTTTGCACATCAAATTCGTGTTCTTTATCGCTTTTTACCCTTTTACAGCAAACTTCTTTCAAATTAAGAGCAAAAGCGAGCTAGCTCCAGTGTTGTAATAAATTACCGTTTTCAGACCATCACATGCATTTAAGTCCTTAAGAAAGATCGGCTGTAATTCGTTTGCGCCCGACCAGCATTTTAAATCTTTTAAGGTACACTTTTATTCCTCTAACTTATCTTTCAGGCTCTTTTTTTGGTCCTTTAATTTGTCCTTTTTCATTTTTTAAACGGAAGGTTTTCCTCATTATGTATTTATTTTCCTTTTTATTTTATCAGGTTACATAATGCGTGTGATTAGGTTAATCTGGATTACCTGCAGGGTTTTTTCATTGATTTGATTTTTGTCCTTATGGTCTTTATTAATGGCTATTTTTCATTGTTTATTCAGAAACTAAGTTGGAATTATAGATTATTTGGTTTTCGTAAATGAAAAATTTGCATAAATTAGTGAAATTAGGGTAAATGGTTTATGGCTATTCATTAAATTCATAATTACAGAATCTCTACTATTATTCACGGGTTTAAAAGTGTTTCGATTCATAATTTTCGATATGAAAGAATTGTGATATTCATTTTCTGTTATCAATATATGGTGCAAATCTGAAACTGTACTTTAATGTCTTTTGAATAGAACCATAATAAAGTATTGTTTAAAGTTTCCTTCAAATATAAAAGAGATTACATTCTTTTAATATAGTAATAGCTTCAGATAAATCTCAAGTAATATTTTGTTAAAATTTTCCTTTAAGAAATTAATTAGAAAACAGCAAATACAAGTCATTAATTAAGGACAGTGCTTTCGAATTTTTTTCGCAGAATAAAAGAAGCTAGAATTTATTTAAGTATAAGAATGGTATCAGATAAAATTTACATACTAATTTATTGCGATTTTCTTTTAAGAAGCCATAATTTAATTTTTTTTATAATCAGCCTACTAGGTGGCAATCAGATTTCGCATGCTTCACGCTTAAAACTCAGGATATAACTCAGGATAAATGATATATAGCAATATTAGGATTTGTATAACATGTGCTATTAAATGAAATTTCTACTTATGAGGTGATGAGTTAGAATAAATATGTGTGTATTTTTGTTGCTGGTGTCAGTAGTCCTTAAACTAGGTGGATGCAATGGATTGCATTTTAATTTCTTTGTCCATGATGTATATGTAACAATATGTTTGAAAGTTAATAAAAAAAAATTTTCTTAAATATCTCAAGTTAAATCGATTTTATAACAAATTATATGTTCTGACCATAATTTTGAAAAAAGTGAAGTTAATGAAAAAAATGTTCTTAAATATCACAAGTTAAATCGATTTTATAACAAATTATATGTTCTGACCATAATTTTGAAAAAAGTGAAGTTAATGAAAAACATTTTCTTAAATATCACAAGTTAAATCGATTTTATAACAAATTATATGTTCTGACCATAATTTTGAAAAAGATTTCAAGATAAAAAAAACGATTAATTCATTATGTGGATATAAAGTATGATATAGCGAGTGGAATGCTAAAATTTTCAATAAACATATTTTTATAATCACATACATACAGATGATGTCATCTTTTGGATGCCAAATTGCTTTTTAATGTCGCAACATGCGAGGCAAAAATATCGAATCTTAGAATTATTATTTTTTACATTGAGTAATCTTCACTTAAATAATGTCATTTTTCGATAAATAGATATATAGGTTCTTTTAACATAGAGATGGACTTGTATAAAAACCGAGGGTACGTTAACTCTTTATAAGGCTTTGATAAGTATTCTTAACACCAACTTCATCAATTTTTAAATGTATTTTTTAAGGTTGGGATAAGTTCTAGCCAAATATTACAATGAAATAAAACCGTAGATGTTTCAACTTCTTTGCACAAACCATAACGAAACATCTCGATTTGATAATTAAATAGCAAAATAAATTAATAATGTCATCGAATACGCTAAATGAATTTCTTTTCTTAAATCAATCTCAGTCCCAAAGCCATTTCACTATAACACTGGTAGAAAAACCTGGCTCTTTAAAGGTTAAGTTGGTACAACTTAAAATCAATGCAAATCAATACAATGTTACAAATTAGGAAGGTGTGTCCAGAATCACAATAAATAAATTAGTAAAACATATAAAAAATGCAAATAATGCTACGAGCAACACCTATGCTTAAAGTAACTTATATTTTTCGTGTCTCAGAGCTATAAAATTTGTCCTCAAAAAATAATCAACTTTCCATTTATTTATGAATTCATGAAACAAAAAAATAATCTTCACTAGTGATGTCCAGCATTGAAATTTGTACAGATACATCAGTTTAGTTTAAACTTATAATGACTAAATTCATGGTTATATTTAATATCGAGTAATAATGCGTCGACAAGCCTTTAGAGTAATACTCATCATAAAATATTCACTTTATTAAAATCTGTTATGCCGATTATCAGCTATTTGCATGAAAATAAAATAAAATAATTTTACAGTTTGCAATATTTTGAAATTATCAATAAGTACTTAAAAGTTAACAATGTTTACAAGGCAAATTTGAAAAGATATTTACGATTATTTGCAAAATTTCTTTACAGTATTAAATTGAGGATTTTGCAAGTTGAGATAATTTTATGTAGCAATTTCTTTTTTCCCAAACCAATTTATCCATTAATATAATATCTTTGTCCACCATCGTTTTTTCCCTTTACAATGGAAGACTTGCAATCGGTGTTTCACTCGACAATAAATTAGTATCATCTTTACAGCAATACTCCATCATGTTCCAAATCTGTTATTTCTATTCATTGACTATTTCAAATATTAATAATTTAACTCAAAAAGGAATAGTAAATTTAAATATTCAATAAACAGTTTTGAAACTTCCAGAAAAATTGTAATATGTTTAATGAGCAGTACGCACTAATAATGAAGCAATAACATTTTCCATTCCATAAAAAAGCTATCAGCAGCTCGAAAATTCTGTGGAAAGCCTTTCTTTCTAACAACGAATTGTCTGGAAAGGTGGAAAGAAATTGGAAATCAGACAGCCACAGATTATGGAGAAGAATAAAGTCATATTGACTGTTCATTGTCTGTAATTTTCTTTCTTCTTCTGTCTCAAATAACTGCAGACATTTTCCGAAATTGAGTTAGTTGCAGTATCAGGCACCTCATCAAATCCCTTTTGAAGCGAGTTCTGTATTTGCTTTTGCAAAGAAATAAATCCAGTGCCTTTGTCTGGAAACTTCTATATTCAATGACTGTGCGTTAATCATCCTGACTGTGATGTAAATTGTTCCTCTTTACAACTGCAACTAACTGAAATTGTAATTGGATTTAGATAAATTCCGACATAAAAAAGATGTACTTTTCCTTCAATAGATACTCGATTTTATTCACTATACAAAGCAGATTTTTCTGGCATGAGCCATTTGTAAAGAATGACGATATTATATACACGAATAGGATTACGTTTTTCTATATGTATGATGCGATTTCCTCAAGGGAAAATATTACATCTACTTCTTTCCTGGCAGTTTATCATGGATTTCATACAAAAATAAATATTGAAAAATTTGTTTAAATCAAAGAAAAATAACTCTGCATTCAAACTTGTAACAATGACTGGATAATTGATTTGAATTTTAAAATATTATAAGATTAGTTTGAATAAAATTGTCTCCCATAAGTAACTGCATTACCTCATTAAAACACAACAAGGGGAGGGAGTAATTTTGGTTACATTTAAGGAATTTTCAGAGGAGCAAATTCAAAAGGGGTAGTTGTGTATGGAAGAACATGAAATTTTTTTGTCGCAAGTAACAAGCAACATTCTTCTGTGGAAGTATACTTGAATGATAACACCCCAGATACTTTTCAAAATATTTTACGGATTCTTGAATCATTGTCCTGGCATCCTATCGCTTGCAAATTAGCCTAGAAAATATTACAGATAAAGTGGGGAAAATTAATCTTTATAAATTATTAACTTCATAAATTAATGCGAATTAGTTTAGTAGTAATAGTTTTTAGAATTTAAAACTTGATAGGCTAGATGTTTCATTGGTTAAAGATTCCTGGCAATTTTTTCTCACAGTAGCCTTTTATTATATTATAAAAAGTATGCTGCATTATAGTCATTTGCCTTCATATTGATCCAGGAAAATAATAAAATATGACATGGAACTATTTTTAAGATGCTTAGATTCAGTCTAGATACATCCAAAAGTAAGTATCGGTTGTACTTACAACTAAGCATCTATTCTAATAAAAAGTTTTAAAAAAATAATAAAATTGCTAAGAAAAATGCCATAAAATTTTATTGCTAAGTTCAATGCATTTTTATTTAATCAATATAATATATACCAAAAATAATGTACAATGTACACAACATAAAACCTAAACATATGTATTAAGAGTCATTCGTTCGAATGTCCTTTAATTAAAAATGCGGATAATAAAACCTTAACACCTTAAAAGTTCCTACAATGCAAATAATTCCTGAGTAAATCCTTAACGAAGCAACCTATGAAAATGATTCAGCAAATACGTATTGTTTTTCCCTAGATGAGCGATAATTGCTCATTTTAAACAAATGTTACAAAATTCTTTCAGATAAATAAACATAAAGAACTGGATTTCTTAATATTATATATATATGCAAAACATAATTGAAAAACAATAAAACAATTTAAACTTTCATATCAAATTCGAGAAGATATGAAAAAACGAATTGAATCTATCTTTTTACGATTTATACTCTCTCTCTCTTTATATATATATATATATATATAAAGAGGCTTCGGCCATGGTGGGGTAGAGTTTGCTTTGGTTGCATTTCAGATCTAAGTAACTTCTTTTTTTAAAAATTATTAAATGTTTTATACGAAAATACTCATAAACATTCCGTTCATAGAAAGAATGATGGTCCAGTTTTTTTTTCTTAAGAATTCTGTCACTGTAAAACATAACTTAAGGAATCAAAAAAGTAATTATTTTAAAGCTAAATCATGTGGGGACATTCTTTTACCCTTTGGGTTTTCATTCGCGACCTTCTCATTTTTTTTATTTTAAAAGATATATAATATACTGGTCTTCTATAGCAGAAGAAGTGATTCGTTATTGCCGTTTAATCAACAAAACTTTTTCTTGTAAAATCAAATGAATGCTCTGTGAAAAACAAAATTCTGCATTGAAAATATTTTTTTTCTTGCTTCATTTTCTGAAGAATATTTTTAGATGAAAAATTTTCTTTATCTAATCGAAATATATCGTGCTATAGTTTAATCCATACTTATTTTTAAAAGAGCAACGCATTGCTTGCATTTAATTTAACCTGAGCACATCATTTATTCTTACGTCGTCTGGCGTTCATCGTTTCTTAATAATCGTTGCTTTTCTCCCATAAAAGATGTATTGGAGGTTCACGCGCAAAGAAGTTTATGAATTATTAAAATACTTTGAGAAGATTTTAGAATTTTTTGACTTGGTTCGTTGGAGTATTCTTTTAGAAAGGAATCTCAATTCAAATTGAAGTTTTATGAGAAAATTGTGGAAACCACATTTTTCTTTTTTGAAATCACCAATCATGAAATATTTATCATAAATCATGAAAAAATGATCTCAAATCTTTTCAAATCTTCAGGAAATGCAACTGTAAAATATGGAATGTTTGTTTTGAGCAACAAAATATGTTGTTGAAGCTTTTCTGTTAGTTTCTTTTAAAGCGAATATTGGACTAGAAATTTTGTTTATTATTTGTTATAAAATTTGTAACTCTTTCGTTTGTATTAAACCTCGAAACGAGTTACGCTAGTTTTTTGTAAATTGAGATTCTAAGAGTTATAAGAATTTAATTGCGTGTTAAAGATTGTTTTTTTAACTCATCGGGAACTAATTAATTAAAGTAATTATAAATGTTTCTTTCCTCAATATACTAAAATATTTCATTGATTCCAATTAAAGATCCTTTCATATACTATTATGAGATCCATAAAGTTTAAAATGTATCATGTCATAAGATGTAAGTGTAAAAAATCTATACTTATAAAAAGCAATGTTTGAGTGTGTGTTTGTGTGTGTGATGTCCAGACGAATCTATCGCAATTACCGCCTTGAAATTTGACTCAAAGGTAGTCTTACTGGTGGCCAAATTTTATCTAGAAAACGTTTTATTAAATATTTTAATATTTTGTGTTGTTTTGGGTACTTTTTCGCAGGAATTTCTCAATAGTATCATTTCAGATAATTGTAATAAAAAAGTAAATACACTATCTGAAAGAGTAAACGATTTCGATTCTAATGAAGTTTGTTTCGAACGTCTAACAAAATTTACAGAATTTTGAGAAATTTTTAAAAATAGTCAGTTACGTCTAAAAAATTTGATTTTGAATTTCAATTTTCTTCATCTGACGTTCTAATTTCGTTATCAATTTGAAATGTCTAGAAGTAATAAATATAACATTTCTCCGTGATTTAAAATAAGAACGGTTAATATATCATTTTTCTCTAATTTTCTATGAATTATTTTTATTCATCAGTTCAAACATTTTCTCTCGCAGATCCGAATCGGGCTTCCAACTAAGGTTACTTTTAGTTCCCAGCATGCATTTCTGCAATCCGATTCCTCGCGGCAGTTGACATTATAAACATTCATGTTCTACGCGGAGATGATTTATTTACTCAATAACTTCGATTATTATCTTCAAGCGTGTCTTAACTTATTTCTTTGCCTCTCATACTTTGCTTGCGGTGTAATGAATTTCACATTACTCGGTACTGTTTTCCTACAATTCGAATATCATTGTCGAGAGGAAAAAAAAGCAAGCAAACTCAATATTATATATTTTTCTGTTTTAATTTCGTTTTCAAAACTTTCATTTATGTAATTGTATGTGGTCTTTTTTTATTTTGTTGAAGTCCTGATTCCTCGGGACATGTCTTGCTCTTAGTGCTATCGGCAGTGTCTTAACATGGTTCTTTGTCTCGCATATTTTGCTTGCTGTCTAATAAGGATTTTCACGTTGCAATTTTTTAATATTGTTTTGGATTAACGTACTCTGTACTGTTTTCCTAACGTTTAAATGTCATTATTGCGAAGAAAAGTAAGAGGGCAAATCAATATCGTCGCATCTTTTATTTTGATTTCGTTTCTAAAACCTTTTCGTGTTATTGTGGGCATTTTTTTTATTTGTTGAAGTCGTGATTCCACGGGCAACGCCGTGCGCGTACTGCTAGTAAATTATAAAATAACAATAGATTAACAATTAATAATCTCACAGATTAACAATAGATAATCGAAAGCATAGTAATGTTTTGCCTTACACCCTTTTTGGGTAGGCTGGGCCGTCGTGGGTATTAGAAGCATAGTAATGAAGAGTATTAAATTTTAATAATTACCCTTTTGAGGTACTTTTTGTCCACGATGAATATTTATCAAATTACTCCCAAAAGTAAACCGTGTAAATAACATAATAATATATCTTCAACAATTTTAGAACTGTTTAAAGACCTTTTATTTCTGTAAATAGGGTATCAGAGGCATTAATTATAGTCAAGGATGTGAATAATGAACCATTTTACTATATAAGTGTTCCGAATAAATCTCCATATATGTTGCCGTACATTAAAAAGTTATCAAATGGATTCGAACGTGTTCTGAATAAATCTCCATATATGTTGTCTTAGTATGTATTTTTCCGTTTCTCATATTGAGTTCAAAAGCAAACAATTCATGTTTATATGTAGAATTTCTTAAAATAACATGGATAAAATATTCTTAAGATGTCAGAGACTTCATTAAGCGCAATAAAGATTCAATTATTCACTTTAAAAGAAAATTTTTAAGACTTTAAAGCTAGTAAATCAAGATAGCTAACCGCTCAGAGGGTTAAAAATTATCAAATTTATTCGAATTATAGTATATAAATTTAAAGAAAACAGTTTCATTTTAAACAATTCGCAGAAAAAAATTAATAAAATTGAAAGCACACTTAAGTGTGGTAAAAAGTAGAATTATTTTTATTTTAATCATTTTTACTTTTTAGTCTTTGATCAATAATTAATTATTATAATTATTATGTAAGTAGCATATGAATTTGAATACCAAATGTCTCTACTTTTTTAGATTCAAAATTTAAATTTATTATTCCAGTAACCGATAACAAATCTTTTGAAAACATTAAAATAATATATTATTTTCCAGAATAAATAAGTGTTCATAAATAAGTGTACAACTTTCATAAAATTATTTTAAGTTAATGGTGAAAAATAGTATACAAAATTCAATATTTATAAGCATAGAACAAGTCAAGAAAAATAAAAGTGTATAAAAACTAATTTTATGCTTGGCTTCCATGAAATAAACTTAAAAGGTATTATTTTCCAGCATTTAAATGTTTTAATTAATAAATTCGTTAAAATAATGTTTTAAATGGTAGCAAATATTATGAATTAAAATGTTATTGATATTGTACTTTTTTTAAGCATTAAGAAAATATGCGATATGTTTTTTTCGACCAGGACAAAAAGTGGATGAATTCTCCTTTTTTTGCATAATTTTAGTTCATGGGTGGATGCTATATGGAAATATGAGGTAAATCAATAACGACTAGAAAACTTTATAAATCTTAGGCGAAGGTTGAGGCATTTTGACCGTCTGAATATTTTCTGAGACACAGACACAAAGAGGTATTTTTAATTAAGAAATTGTTGTAGAATTTTTGTACTTTGTTAATCTTTAAAAAAATGTAATTAACTTTTCAGAAATAAATGTCAAATAGAAAAAAATAGCATAAAAATATTGCATGATCGGACTGATTACGGAAGCTGTTTTCCAAGATTGAGCCACAGCTTTCCGTAATCACAATTGAAGCAAAAATATTTATGGATTCTCAAATTCACACCAGCGTACATTGTAAGAGCTCAAGTATGATATTTTACGCACTGTATCACTTCCTCTTCTTCATTTGTTTCCTTATATATGATACAAGGCCAGGTGGATTTATTTTTTGTTCTTTGAACCAGCATTTGATGTCTTAACCCTCTCACACCGAGCAAGGCAGTCTGAAAATTCCCCCTTAACAGCAATGAAGGCCGGTCTGAGGCGGTTGGCTTCTTTTGAGGGCAGGTGAGGTTCTGAGATCGCTCAGGAGATAAGCGAAGGATGAGGTCCAATTATCCTTGTCCAACACAGCTCAATTCCGTGAGCCTTAAGGGAACGTTACAGCGAGGGGATAGGGGGAAGGATATATGAGCACCAAGGTTGGGAGAGTCCAATTCATGTCGTATCCTCCCAAAAACTCCGGGCTTTAAAGGGGTTAGAAAAAAGTCGCCTCGGGATTAAGGAGTTAAAGTTGTACTTTCAAAAGGCTGCAAAAAAGAACCACTGGTCAGTGGAACTGCGGTCTAAAAATGTCTCCTTAACAGCGACGAAGGCTGGTCTGAGGCGGTTGGCTTCTTTTGAGGGGCGGTTAGGTTCTCAGATCGCTTAGGAGATAAGCGCGGTAGGGGGTCAAATAATCCTTGCGAACTACAGCCCATTTCCCTGCGCCTTAGGAAGGTTATAGCAGAGGTTGGGGTTGTGGTTAAAATGACCACCCTGGTTGGGAGAGTCCAATTCATGTCGTTTCCTCCCAAAAAAGTGCCGGTTTCAAAGGATCTAGAAGAAAGAAGTCGCCTCGGGATTAAAGAGTTAATGTCCTTGTATTGTTAGCATATTTTTTGTTTTGGTTCGTTCCATTTCCAAATTAGGAGGACTACTAGTGATTATGATTGCTATATGTGTATTTCTATAGTTCAAAATAGAACGCCGGCCTCATACCACCATGCCTGTAATCAGTATGGCTATTGAACGGTTTAATGGGTACGAAAGCTTTATTAAGGACCGCAAATAATATTACAAATCGGTTAGTTAAAGTGACGAGAATACACATATGAAAATAATGCATTTCATGTTCAACGAAAATAAAAATAAGAAAAAAACACTGCAAATACAGAAGTACATGAACTCTGAATGGTATTTACACTGAAAAAGATCAATGTCTATTTAAAAAACAGACGATAAATGACAATTTAAAAAAGAAACGGAAAAAGTAAGAAGGAAGTTAATAATATTCATGATAATACTAAACAGAATTGAACAATATAAAAAAATGACGGGAGTCTGTCTTTTTCAAACAGCCGCTGATGTTAAAGGCGTAGGACTACTTTACTCGTGTGACACTTTTCCGATTTTCATTTTTTTGTAACTTCTGATGTTACCCTTTATCTCTAAAATAAGGCATTAGTTATGTTTCTAACATATGTAGTTACCGAGATATAGAGGATCTCTCATACAACGTTTTTGTGGCGTTTTGGCGTGTGAATCAAATTCTTTCCTGAGACCCCAATGGGAGGAATTTAGTCCTACGTTAAAAGAGTTACGTTAAATATCAAAGTGCTGAACTTTTATTTCCTGTGAATTGTTGTCTGTTTACATTGGTATTCTGTGCAAGAACTATTGTTTCCTGTACCTGTGATACGTGTTTTCCTGCAGATTTGTAAATAAACCTTCATTCTCCATTATCCTGCGTGTTGGAATACAACCACAGAAAGTCTTTTTGTAACAAGATACAGGGTGTCCGAAAATTAAGTGCCACATTTCAAAAATTAATAAAAAAAACTTTAAAATGTTAGATTTTTTAATGAGAGAGCAAATAAAAATGTGTTTTTTTTCAGATAGGTAACGCGGCGTTACGACGTTCTAAATTTGCTGCAGTGAGAAAATTCCGAACGCAGTAGCTACCGATCGGCAGAAGCCGATGCGAGCTTTATGGTTTCTTTCTTAGTATCGAATATTTCAAAAAATATTCAGTTTTCACACTACACCTGGAACAACGAATTAAAGAATTAAAATTCCCTACAAAAAAATGCTTTTATTTTTTTCTAGAATCAATAGTTCCGCAGATAATGGCTTTCAAAAATGGGAGATTTTTAATAATTTACGACCACCTTGACCACCGTAACGGCGCTTTCCCTATCTGAAAAAAGTTTTGAAATGCGCTCTCATTGAAAAAACCGTAGTTCTAACATTTTAGGGTTTTTTAAAATTAATTTTTGAAATGTGCCATCTAATTTTCGGACAGCCTGCATAGTTTCAGTTTAGCACGCATGTTTGCGCGAAAGGCAAAGAACGGAGTACAGTTCCGAAACTAAACAATGTATGTCTATTCATTCCTTAATTAGTTTGAAGATCTGAAGTAAATATGTTTGTTTCATTACATTCTCTCTCTTTCAGAACAAGAGATTCAATTCTTGGACATAGGCAGCACTTCCAGCATTAGATTAGAATATTTAC